>CM022755.1:39677802-39687802 GCA_012411365.1 Ameiurus melas
AATGACGCTCGCGAACCTCGCTGCCTCGCTGTCTCGCTGCCTCGCTGTCTCACTGCCTCGCTGTCTCGCTGTCTCCTTCCTCCCGTCAGCATGAGAGAGAAGAAATACAACTGAACAGTGGCATGTCTACGAGCTTGTTTTTCTTCTAACTGCAGAGGAAGAAAGGGTGCGTTCACTCGTGTCCGCTCTCCGTACTCCGCCACGCCGCCGTTACACAGGAACGCTCGACTTTCCAATAATAAAAAAGAAAAAAAACAATTAAGACTCGGGTTTTTAAGACTAAACACGGACACCGCGTGGTCGAGGATGCGATCGAGGGAAAGTTCTCACAGCTCATGGATTAACGTTTTATCTTCAGCTCGAACTGGCAGCCATCTTCTTTCTTTTTTTAACATCACTGAACCACGGCGTCTTTTTACCCTGACATGGGCGGAGCTTAGATAACGTTAGATAATTCTACATTTTTTGAACGCAAACTTCGCGCCATCAATCGGATGCTGGCTAGCATGCTGTTAGCTCGACACTGAATGTCAGCCGAGCTAACGACTAGCCGTTCTTTTTACAGATTATCGCAGCTGTCATAGCCGTTAACTAGCTTGCTAGCAAACATGCCTGGCTGGTAAGGTTATCGTAGCTAAACTAAGCTAAGCTAGCTAAGCTTAATGCTGCTCAAACAAAGAAGTATAGAGAAAGGACAAAGGTGTCTGTGATTGGATGATGAAATGTAACCTAAACTCCGCCCCTGTTAGTTTGGCTGGCTAATGTCATGCTAGCTAGAGTTGAGTTCGTGTAGCTAAATATGAATCATGTAAGGCAAAGACAAAGCATAAACGTGATGTCACTGAATCGAATTCGTAACTAAGCTAAGCTCCGCCCCCTGTTTTTACCCAAAAAAAGATATATATTCACTGTCAACGTAAACGAAATCGCGACCGAGCGACCGATCGATCGTTCCGCTGCCTGCGTGAACGGACGTCTGGACGCGTTAAATTCACACATCGCAATAATTACGTCATTTTTATCGTGGACTACTGCGTCCGAAAACAAAACGAGACCCGGACGCGTCGTGACGAGGGACCAAGCACCTGTGAATGCTGAAACGGAATACTGAAGTAGTGTGCGTTGAAGTTTGGCGATATATCGTCCGGCCGGTTTTCGGCACATGCGCTATTTCATCCGGGAGCTAATGCTCGGGGTAATACGTTCCACTCACGCCAAGTTATACTCCTTTATTCTGCAGAACATCATCCGATCGTAAAAATCCTGCAGCAGAGACGCCGTTGAAATACGTTTACGGGTTTGTCCTGCTGGAACCTGGGCCGTCAGAGGTTATGCTAATTTGTTTTTTGGGTTTTTTTTGTTTTTTAAAACACTGAACACAAGTGCAAAAAGCGGTACATTTCTGTAAAGATACTTTTTTATTTATTTATGTAATTTCCCCTCCCGGCCATGACTAAGTCGAACATTGCGAAGTGTTTTTCTTCGTAATAATATTACACATCCCGCTCGTTATAGATGCAAAGTGCAAAAAAAACTAAACGTCTTACTAAATCTTTAAAAAAAAAAAAAAAAGTAAGAAAAAGAAGGAATTTTAATTATTACTATTATTTCTTTTTTTTAAAAAAAGGAGTCGTTTAGGAGCCTGAAAGCATGCCGGCTCCGTCGGCGTATCTCACAAGTCGATAAAACGAGTCACAATATATATTTATTTTTTTTTGTTCTTGGGTAAATTTTTTTTCCTTTTTATGTTTTCGTTTTTGACGTTGATATAAATGAATCAAGCTAGTAAAATGCTACCTCTTGTCACCTACACTTTGAAAAGATCGAACTGTAACATAAAGGGGAAAAAAAAGGAGAAAAATAAAGAGCAAAGGAATTTTTAGTTTTTTAAAAAGAGAGAGAGAGAGAGAGAAAAAAAAAAGAGCAAGCGACCATCAATACAATTGTTTTACACCAAAAAGCCTCTCAGGACGTTATTTACAAATTGAAACCGTTCATGCTTTAGGTATGTACGGGACTGGGGTTTTTTTTTTTTTTTCCTCGTAAAGCTATCGTTACACAAATACAACAAGGAGACGTTTTTTTCTCGTATTATTATTATTATTATTATTATTATTATTATTATTCTTTTTTCGGTAATACCGTTTTCTGCAGGCAACAGTCACACATAAAGAGTCTGAGGAACTTCCATGGAGTTGGACGCAAAACCCAAAAAAAAAAAAAAAAAAAAAAAAAAGAAGGATCGAAAGGGCGGCCATTTTGGAACCAAGCAAACCAAGATAAGCGCCCTCGGATGAAACGTCCACTCCAAATTCTCCCAAAGAAGAAAAAAAGTCAAAACGGGAGCACTGACGTGACTGCGTACGAGGTTTATCGTCTGATCGTCACGTGAAAGGACCGACCTTTGACACATTTTGACACTGAAATGCAGGGACAGCGGGTGGAGGGTGTGGAAAAAAGGGCGTGTCTATGAGGAACGGGAGGCGGGGCTAGTCGAGCATGGAGATGAAGGGTGCGTTTTTGTGCAGGTTGGGGTTCTGGCTGTGTCGGTTCCGGCTGCGGACGGACGAGAACATCATGTTGCACCCGGGGACTTTGCACTTGTGCATCTCACGCAGGTGAACCGTTTTGTAGTGCACACGCAGCGTCCCTTTGTTGCTGTACATTTTGTGGCAGATCGTGCACAGGATGCCGCCGTTAGTGCCCGTCGACGGCGAGGAGGCGGGGTCGGAGGTCATCAGCCCCACCCCTTCACCTAACCCAGGCCCCGCTTCCTCTCCCTCGCTAACGTCCAGCTCGTCCAGGAGCACGCCTTCGTCGCTGGCCTCGTCCGAATCGCGTGACGACTGGACGCTGCCGCTCGAGTGGACGCTCGACGCCGTGCTCAGGTCCAGCGCCACGTAATCGCTGTCGCCGCGGTAACCGTTGCCTATAGGGGACACGGGGTCCTCGTGTCGGTGTCCGGAGTAGATTTTGGCTGCTAACTCGGCGCGCATGTCCCGGGGAAGCGGCATGAGCTGGGGGTCGAGGACAAAGTCGTCCAGTTCTTTGGTCAGAAGTTTGCGGTGGAGGTTGATGTTGGAGCTGTGCCTGCCGAGGAGAAAAACAAACAAACAAACAAACAAACGATTATAAATAAAAATAAAAAACTCAGACGTCTATTCACTCTAAAACTTTATGCACGACTGTGATGATGTAGCAGCGCTAATAAATTACAAAGCAAGAAAGAGATGTCAAAATAATTCCGTTTTTTTTTGCAGGTTATAAACATAATTAAAGAAAAGGGTGAGGGAAGGGAGTTTCAACTGTAAAAAAAAACCCCAAAACAAACAAAAAAAAAAAAACGACGTCCTGAACGTAGCTACTATTACTAGCATTAACACCAATGCTAATGCTAATGCTGGTATCACGTGTTAATCAAAGACTCCACTAGTGCTTTATTTGATGCGTGTGTGCTAACCCTGACTGTTTTCAGCTCACACCTACGCTAATGCTAACATCATCAATCCAAGATTGTTTCAAGCGATGATTAATTAGTCGCTAACCTTACACCCATTTCACAGGACGTCGATGCTAATGCTAATCGTGTCCTAACCCAAGCTGAGCTGCACGGGTTCCAGAGTATCACGTTTCCGTACGCGGTGAGAGGGAACTAAGGCGGGCTAAAACGGTTAAGCGGAGCGCTGAGTGCAGTGGCGCTAGCTCAGAGAGCGACTCGCTAACGTGTTTAGCCGCTGTCAGCGCGTCTGCTCAAACCCAATTGACTCTTGACTCGATTAAATACTCCAGCACATTGAATGGGAGTTTATCAATTGATTTGAGGCGCCGTAATGCGATAATCGAGGGGAACCGGATAGCGTATTAGAGCCGACTCGGACAGCATTAGCGTATCGACTCCAGCGCCTGGAGGTGGCCTCATCGAGACGCAGCGTTTCGTGTTAGCGCTCGCTTTAATAAAAATGGCCTTTTTCTCCCTCGCGGGCCCCCCGGTGGGGGATCACATGACACGGAGCGCCATCGAGTCAAATCGAGTCAGGAGCGATGTCAGATCACACGCTGCAGTGTCACAAATCCACTTAGAGACAAAAAACAGCACCGAGCACTACGACAATCAATGTCTCTCACTGAGAGAGAGAGAGAGAGAGAGAGAGAGAGAGAGAGAGAGAGAGAGAGAGCAACAAAGAAAAAGTGAGACGAGAGAGAGCGAGAGCAAGACAGTGAGACAGTTGGAGAGATAGAGACAATAAAGAAACAGAAGGAACAAGAAACAGACAGAATGAAACAAAGGAAAAGAGAGATGGAGACAGACCAAGAGTGAGAGACAGCGAGAGAGAGACAGAAAGAGAGACACAGAGAGAGAGAGAGAGAGAGAGAGAGAGAGAGAGAGAGAGAGAGAGAGAGAGAGAGAGAGAGAGAGAGACAGAGAGAGAGAGAGACAGAGAGAGGGAGACAGAGACAAAGAGAGAGAGAGCGGGAGAGAGAGGCAGAGAGGGAGAGAGAGAGGGAGAGAGGGAGAGAGGGAGAGAGAGAGAGAGGGAGAGAGAGAGAGTTACATTAAAATGGAGGAATATAAAGAATTAGCGTGTACATTGCTGTGCAGTCCGTTTTTAAAACTCTTGAAACTGAAAGTAACTGAAAAAGGATAAAAACTCAATCTGTACAGGGTTTGAGGGGTCGGAACTGATCGGGATTCCATGCATTAGGGAGCTGAGATGGTGGCGCCGGTGAAGGCGTGACTGATAGATGGAAATTGCGCAGTGTGGAGGAGGAGGAGCTTACCAGCAGTGCCGTGGTTGATGCGGTCAAAAAGGGTCCCTTTAATTATTTACCTCCCTATCCGACCCTCTCCTGCAAGAACAGAAATACATTCAACACAGGGACCCTTTCTGGTGGTACAGTGCCATCGAGGGCCGGACGGCCACCAGAGCATCGTCAGCATTCAGCCCTGAGCCCGAGTGTGTGTGTGTGTGTGTGTGTGTGTGTGTGTGTGTAAGCCTTATTACTGTGGGGAGAAAAAATATATCGTTTTCCTTAAAGATGTTTGAATTCTTTACATTTTATTTTATACAATATTACTAAAACTGTCAGAAAAAAAACCCCATCCAAAGCACCAGACCGTGTTGTTTATCAGTTTATTAATTTCACGAATTCCAGTCTTTTTATTCCAGAGATTTAAAACATTTTGTTTCTGACACAATGCTGTCGATGTTGCTCTAGTGGGCGGGGCCCTCATTAGCATATCTCTCACGTGCATATTAGCATAACCACACCCTTACACTGCTCATAAGCTCTCCTGCAGTGACTAACTAGCATTTGATGACCCCACACATACACACACACATAGACGCACACACACACACACACACACATGCGCACACACACACACACACACACACACACAGATTACAGATTAGAGATAACAGAAAACATTCATGTTTTTATTTCATCGCTTATTTAAAAAATGTTTATGGAAACCCAGACCCAAGTGCTTTTGGATGTGTGTGTGTGTGTGTGTGTGTGTGTGTGTGTGTGTGTTAGCGTCTCCGAAGTTGCCTTTTCCTCCATCAGCGTTAGCCTTTCCGCCTCATTTCCACTACAGCTCTGTTCCAGGCCACGACCGTCTCCTCCCCTCCATCTCTCAAACTCATCCACCTCATCCCTCGCTCCCTCACTAGCTCACTCTCAGCCTCTAATGTGGCAGCCAAACCAAATTGACAGGCTCATCTCGGCCCGAAAGATGGAGGCGGCGTCTCCGGAGAGGACCTTTCCGAGCCGGGAGTGGAGGAGAGGAGGAATGGAGTGAGAGGAGGAGTGCGTCACTTAATGTGTCTCATCCCGGGAAACGTTAATCATCTTTATCCAGCGACGGCCCTGCTGCCAGTCCCTCACTCACTAAATGACTCGGAATACGAAAAACGTAGGAGGCGAGAGTCACATTAACCCGACGACGACGACGACGACGACGATGATGGCGATGGTGATGATGATGATGATGGTGATGATGATGATGATGATGATGATGATGATGATGATGGTGATGATGGTGATGATGATGATGGTGCGTAACGTACAGTCTTTTGTATTTGTGTTTATTTTTGAGCACATTAGTGGACGTGGTGTAGTGGGCCGTCTGATGAAGGCGTATATCATTAATCACCTTCATCTGGAATAAACACACGCTTCACACTTCACACTCGGGATGAAGATCGCTTTTCGAAGGCAGCATGACGGATTCCGGAGCGTCACGGGGATTACCGAGGCGCGGATTGTAGCCGAGAAATCACCCGCTCTGAACGTGTGGACGCTTTTTAATAAAACAATCCGGTTTAAAGCAGAATTTCGGATCTTGCAAAAAAGAAATAAAGAAATAAATCAGAAGAAAGTCTAGAAAGGATTGAGGTTTAATAATAATGAAGACGCTTTCACTCCGTGCTTGTGCACGAGCTGAATTATAGAGTGTCGAAGAAATAAGAGTAGACATTCTGGGTTTCTTTACATGTTTACATGTGTGCAGCGTTCTTCATTCACGCAGAATCCGATCCGATCAGATCAGATCAGATCAGATCAGATCAGATGAAATCAAATGTTTGCTGATAATATTGAATTATGATCCAATACTGGAGCTGTTCATACCTTTACTGTTTTACAGAAATGATTATTCTAATTAGAATAAATTCTACGCAGACTACAGGCGCATGGTGCGAAGGTTAAAGTGTAAAAAACACTTGGATGATTATTATTATTATTATTATTATTATTATTATTATTATTATTATTATTATTACTATTACTATTATTATTATTATTATTATTATTATTACTATTACTATTATTATTATTATTATTATTATTTAAACACAAACACGAATAACACTGCAGCTCAGTTGGGACCTGTTGGTGACGTCATCACTCGCACATACGCCATAATACACAACAGCGGTATAACGTTAATGATGTATACCTGACGCGGAGGCTCGTGAAGCTACGCGCGCGCGCGTGTGTGTGTGTATGTGTGTGTGTGTATGTGTGTGTGTGTGTGTGTGTGTCGCAGCTGCTCTCTCCCTGTTCATCGCCAGAGGCTTTAAATAGAGGAGGAGGATCTCAGAAATATAATTAACCTTCACTCTTTCGCGCACTCGCACGAGACTGCGGGACTGAACATTAGCGCGCGCACACACACACACACACACACACACACACACACACACACACACACCACACACACACACACACACACACACAGCAGGGATCTGCAGGGTCCTCGGACCGGTGACAGCGAGAACGCGCGAGAATAAACAAGTGGCACTGACACACACACACCCCGACACTCACACACACACACACACACACACACACAGCACACACACACACACACACACACACACACACTTAAGGTCTGCGTGTTTTTGTTTTGGAGTCAAAAGTGATTAACGAGTATAATAAGGGCCGTGATTGCCGGCGCGCGCTGCGGAGCTTCAACCCCATACACTGTAAATATGCAAATCATTTCACACGCGCGCGCCGGAGCCCTGGGGGAGATCAAAAAAAGAAAAATAAATAAAAAAACAATAAAAACGTGTCGCACCGAGAGCTCGCGCGCTCACCGCGGTGTTGCATTACATTTCATTACCTAGCCTATTACACACACACACACACACACACACACACACACACACAAGCACGCGCACCACTGAAACACAGGGGGGACTTTAAAGAGCTTAAATCACGTGACCAGCACTCATACACCGTCATGTGTAGTGTGCTTAACACAATACAATTGAACAGAATTAATATTATATGATAGAATGTACACGTATGACGTAATAGTGTCCCTGTTCTGACGTCACAGCCCTGCGTTTACACTGTTTCCTACTTGAAATGTGGAAATAAAACCCAAACGCTTGCACGGCCGGATTCGGTCCTCTCAGCAATCAGTAAATAAAGGAATGAATAAAGGTAATGTGATCCATATAACCCAGAATGTAAACATGTGCAGGACTTCACTTCGGGGTTTGAGTAAGACTGGACTCGATGCGTGTAAGTATGTTATTGTGTACAAATGGGTATAGGTGTGTACAGGTGTGTACAGGTGTGTATAGGTGTGTACAGGTGTGTATGGGTGTGTATAGGTGTGTACAGGTGTGTACAGGTGTGTACAGGCGTGTACAGGTGTGTATAGGTGTGTACAGGTGTGTACAGGTGTGTGCTGGTGTGTACAGG
This sequence comes from Ameiurus melas, assembly GCA_012411365.1. Classification (NCBI taxonomy): domain Eukaryota; kingdom Metazoa; phylum Chordata; class Actinopteri; order Siluriformes; family Ictaluridae; genus Ameiurus; species Ameiurus melas. The sequence continues at coordinate 39,686,023 of CM022755.1, forward strand.
TGTGTATAGGTGTGTACAGGTGTGTACAGGTGTGTACTGGTGTGTATAGGTGTGTACAGGTGTGTATAGGTGTGTACAGGTGTGTACAGGTGTGTACAGGCGTGTACAGGTGTGTATAGGTGTGTACAGGTGTGTACAGGTGTGTGCTGGTGTGTACAGGTGTGTATAGGTGTGTACAGGTGTGTACAGGTGTGTACTGGTGTGTATAGGTGTGTACAGGTGTGTATAGGTGTGTATAGGTGTGTATAGGTGTGTACAGGTGTGCATAGCTGTGTACAGATGTGTACAGGTGTGTACAGGTGTGTACAGGTGTGTATAGGTGTGTATAGGTGTGTACAGGTGTGTACAGGAGTGTACTGGTGTGTGCAGGTGTGTATAGGTGTGTACTGGTGTGTACAGGTGTGTATAGGTGTGTACTGGTGTGTATAGGTGTGTACAGGTGTGTACAGGAGTGTACTGGTGTGTGCAGGTGTGTACAGGTGTGTACAGGTGTGTACTGGTGTGTACAGGTGTGTATAGGTGTGTATAGAGGTGTACAGGTGTGTACAGGTGTGTACTGGTGTGTAGAGGTGTGTACAGGTGTGTATAGGTGTGTACAGGTGTGTACAGGTGTGTATAGGTGTGTATGTGTGTACTGGTGTGTATAGGTGTGTACAGGTGTGTACTGGTGTGTATAGGGGTGTACAGGTGTGTATAGGTGTGTACTGGTGTGTACAGGTGTATACTGGTGTGTATAGGTGTGTATGTGTGTACTGGTGTGTATAGGTGTGTACAGGTGTGTATAGGTGTGTATAGGTGTGTATGTGTACTGGTGTGTATAGGTGTGTACAGGTGTGTACTGGTGTGTATAGGTATAGGTGTGTACTGGTGTGTACTGGTGTGTATAGGTGTGTACTGGTGTGTGTGTATAGGTGTGCACAGGTGTGTATAGGTGTGTACAGGTGTGTACTGGTGTGTATAGGTGTGTACTGGTGTGTGTGTATAGGTGTGTACAGGTGTGTACAGGTGTGTATAGGTGTGTACAGGTGTGTATGTGTGTACAGGTGTGTATAGGTGTGTACAGGTGTGTATGTGTGTACTGGTGTGTATAGGTGTGTACAGGTGTGTATGTGTGTACTGGTGTATACAGGTGTGTACAGGTGTGTATAGGTGTGTACGGTATGCGTATAGGTGTATAGGTGTGTACAGGGTGTACAGGTGTGTGTAGATGTGTACAGGTGTGTATACGTGTGCACAGGTGTGTACAGGTGTGTACAGGTGTGTACAGGTGTGATAGGTGTACAGGTGTGTACAGTGTACAGGTGTGTACAGGTGTGTACAGGTGTGTACAGGCGTGTACAGGTGTGTGTATAGGTGTGTACAGGTGTGTACAGGTGTGTACTGGTGTGTACAGGTGTGTATAGGTGTGTACAGGTGTGTACAGGTGTGTACTGGTGTGTATAGGTGTGTACAGGTGTGTACAGGTGTGTACTGGTGTTTACAGGCATGTACAGGTGTGTATAGATGTGTACAGGTGTGTATAGGTGTGTACAGGTGTGTACAGGTGTGTACTGGTGTGTACAGGTGTGTACAGGTGTGTATAGGTGTGTATAGGCGTGTATAGGTGTGTACAGGTGTGTATAGGCGTGTATAGGTGTGTACAGGTGTGTACAGGTGTGTATAGATGTGTACAGGTGTGTATACGTGTCTACAGGTGTGTACAGGTGTGTACAGGTGTGTATAGATGTGTACAGGTGTGTACAGGTGTGTACAGGTGTGTACAGATGTGTACAGGTGTGTA
>CM022755.1:39692802-39697802 GCA_012411365.1 Ameiurus melas
TTGAACTTTAAACGCTTTAAAGTTCCACTTTGGTATTTTTTTCATAGCGATATTTTAGTCGAAGACAGACTTCATAAGGAAACACGCAGCCAGATTCCCTGTGCCTGACCTTGGACATCATCACCTCTACCTGCCCGTTAGCACAGGTATATTCTGAGGTCTGCGTGGCAAAGAACGTGTTGCTGACTTGCACGAAACATGTTAATGAATGCGGCGGTTTGACAGGTCGCAGCCTCTGCTAATAAATGCGAGCTTACCTGAGTGACAGGTGAGCAGTCTCGAGTAACCCGACCTCTCGGTGCATTAAATAAGCGTGAACTGACACCACGGCAATTCGGCACGTTAGCACGACAGGCAACGCACAGCACACGGAGTAGCAGTTACCACGTCATTAGCGGGATAATAATTATTCTCCCACCCCCTGCGAGTCGGAGATGAAGATAAAATTGAGACTTCATGTGGAGCAATTAACTTTTATCTAATGAGAAAATAGGTCATGATGGGACTAACTTACCTGTAAGCTATGTGAGGGTGTAAGTGTGAGCGCCTACGGATTTAATTACGTAAATAATAAGCAGGTCATTAGCAGGAGGAATAGGACAGCATGTAAGAAATGTGTGTGAGCCTTGGGAATTGTCAAATATGCGGTCTGAGATCTGAGTAAAGCAAGCATCTCACCTGTCTCGGCTTCGTCGGGAAGGGAAAGCAGCGTTGCATCCGGCCACCGTGCAGACGTGCATCTCTTTCAGGTGCACATTTTTGTAGTGCAGTTTGACACTGTAGGAGCTCTTGAAGCTCTTCTTGCAGACGTAGCAGATTTTAGGGTCAGGGCTGGAGCAGAGATCGCCCTCTGGAGACTGGGAGTGAAATTTGGGTGAACTTGATCCGTAACCCATGGAGGAGATGAAGCTTTCGTGCAAGGCAGCCATACTCGCGGCGGCGGCAGCCGCGGCAGCCATTCCACCATTGTACAGGTTGTATTGCCCCATGCAGAACATGTCGTAGGTAGGATCGTTGAGTTCTTCTTTGATTTTGATGACCGGCTGATGTGGGGATGGCGAGGAGCGTCTCTTTTCTTCTACCTCTTTATGGATGTGACCGTCTTCCTCTCCGTCATCCTTGTCTTTGTCCATGTTTCTTCTGGAGGCGTGGCGATGCTCTTCGGCGTCCATCGGCTCATCGCGGTAGAACATCTTGGACTCAGAAGTCTCGGACTCATTCTCAAAGTCACGCTCGTGGTCCTGGTCCTCTGAGGTGAAGCTGTCCATGCAGCGCAGCTCACTGGTGCCTTCCGTCATCTCATCCTGGGAGGGCGACTGATGCCCGCTGCTGTTGTTGTTGTTGTTGCAGTTTCCATTGATGTTGTTATGGAGGTGAGATGCAGGGTGACGATGATGGCAACTGTCATCGTCGTCGTCGTCATCTTTGTCGTCGTAATCCTCCGGTACCTCCCGATCTTTCTCGATCTTGACAGGCATGCTGGACTTGCGAGGCTTCTTCTTGGGCATAGGGTCAATGGTGATGGGATCCGGGGCACTTGAGGTGGTGGAAAGGTGGTGAGACAAAGATCCCGTTTCAGACAGGTGGCTGTTGGAGCTGGCAGCTAAGATATGCTGCTGTTGGTCCATGATGGAGGTGCTGTTGGTGGTAGTGGGTAGAATCGGACTGGTGGGAAGGGACACTGGAGGACTCACAATGTCAGCAGGAGAAAGCAAGTTGCGGTAGAAAGGTGGGATGGGTTGTACCGGCTGCACTGACTTCAGAGACGGGAAGACCAGAGGACTTTGAAGAGGGGATTGCATCATCGGATCGAGAGGAGGAGTTGCAAAGCCTAGCGGAGGCCGTCCAGGACTTGTTAGAGTGAAGCCACTCTTGGTACTAGAGATGACCGGGGTGGCCGATCCAGAAGTGGAGCGAATGAGGTCTTTATCTCGGTTGTTTCTCAGCATAGGCATGTGGAGGCGAGGGTTGGGATTGGCGCTGTGGCGATTGCGGCTACGCAGGGAGCTGAAGACCATGTTGCATCCTTCAATTGTGCAACGATGCTTGATCTTCAGATGTACAGCATTATAGTGGATCTTCAGAGTGCCCTTGTCGTAGAAGGTCTTGCCACAGGCATTGCAGCAGACGCGACCCTTGCGCGACGGAGTACCCATGCGACGCATGCGGTGCATCTTGGAAGAGAACGAAGAGTGAAGGTTCTTTGACTGCTCATTTTTCACAAAGTGGTGGTCATTTATGGCATTAGACTGGGGCTGCTGCTGCTGTTGGATCTGCTGCTGTTGCTGCTGCTGTGTTTGCTGTTGTTGGACTTGCTGTGCAGACGGGGTTGTTGTGATTGGTGACGATCCATTAGGTTCCGTCTTGGGCTCAATGGAATTGGGAATGGCCCCTAAGGCGCCTCGGTTTGGACTCTGGCTGTTTCGGAAAGGCGATAGAGACACTTCGGATTCACTGCTCTCTACTGGTTCACTCTGATTGGAAAGGTTTGGCTCTCGGAGCCTCAGTGCCGCTTGGTCCAAGTTTAGCCCGTTGGGAGGCAGCCCCAACATGGGAGCCGAGACGGGATTGATGTACTGGAAGGGTAGCAGGAAAGCCAAACTGTTGGGGATGTTCTCAAAATGATGGATACTAGAAGGGCTGCTGTTCTCCAAGTGTGTAAGGAGGCCAGGACTGCGTGTGCGGTTGTTGCTTTCGATAAAAGTCCGGATGCCGGAGTCGGCCTTTGACGAGGGCACCGTGACCGCTTGGCCTTCCTTCTCCTGGATCGCCATGAGCTCCACGATGGATTTGGTCTCTCCGAAGCGTAGAAACTGCTGCAGGGTAATGATCTCCTCTTCACGGGACATGATGGTCCAGCGGTCCAGCACCTTGCCTGCAGCATCCTAGAGGCCATATCAAAGAAGGAGAGAGGGGGGGGGGGGAGACAAACACACAAAAAAATTATTGATTCTGCATAATAACGGCAGTCTGAGGTGGAGGAAAAGGGCGAATATTTGTTAGCGAGAAGAAAATTCCCCCGGAGCAACTGCAAAGACTGATAATGGGGGGGTTTACTCTGAATCTCTGCTCTAGTCCGTCTCCACCACATTTAATCAACCGCTCAAATGTAGACGTTAACCTCTTTAAAATGTAAACACTTTTACCAAAGCAAGACTCAAATCTAATGAATTTGTGAGATCATGTTTTCCAAATCATATTTTATACTACACAGACAACGTCCAGGCCTTTTTAAAACCCGAGAGATGAAACAAAAATGTTCAAAACGGGAAACTGTAAAGATTTCTTTTGTCTCTATTTTGTTGTAAGGTTCAGAGACACTGTACAAGCAGGTCAACGCTACGTAGTGGTCCCTACAGCGGCGTGACAGGAACATCGCGCCGAAACAGACGCAGCTCCATAAACTCTTTCAGTGATTATAACGTGACATGGACATATCGGCCGTTTCATTTCTGACCCCCGGTAACAGTGAAAATAAAAAAATAATAAATAAATAAATAAATAATAATAAAACGTCCATGACATCCTCCTTGTGTCGTTGTTTTAGCCTTTTATTTTTGCTCCACTTCACTCGGTGCATTATTTTGCATCAAATATTTTCACGTGTTTTCTTTTGTCTCATTTTACGTTTCTTATTTCGGGCGAGAAGGCGAGTGGGTTAAAAAAAAAAAAAAAACCCATCGGGTGACAGTTTAAAAAAAAAAACCCTTAATGACACCACCTCTGCATGGAATATTTTCACTTCATTTTCACTTATTTCCTGTTTTATAATTTAATATACAGCACGTCTCCTATTTTGGGAAAGGTTGGGTGGAACTGGTTTAAAAAAAAAAAAAAAAAAAAACGGAAATTTTTTTCTTTTTTTTTTTTAAATCTCGTCTCCGAGTAAGCGATGTTGAACATAAAAATAAGGAACCTCATGTTTATTTAAGCATGTCTTTGAAGAAGCCTTGGAGGTGACAGCGATCTCGCATTACATTCATTAGCGAGGTTTGAGGATGAGTATTTACCGAGCTTTATGTTAATGGAGTTTAAAGGACGCACGTCTTGCGTCAGATTAAATATTAATGAAGGGAATACTTTGGTGTCAACTGAAAATTTTTATTTTTTTTTATACCGATAGCGTTTTGCTTTCTTGGCAGGGGTGTGTGTGTGTATGTGGGGGGGTGTGTGTGTGTGTGGGGGGGGGGGCGTATGTGTCAATGAGGCGAGCGGCGATGTACTGTAAAGAAAAAAAAACAAAACGTGGACGGATCCCAAACAGGCCTCGGATTTTCTTTCGCGGCGTTAGAAGCGTGGGAAAGAAGTTTCCATGTTGAGAAAGCGTTATTGCTCCGGGAGGAGGAATAAGCACCACTTCCAGGGAGCTTTTCTTTCTCTCTCTCTCTCTCTCTCTCTCTCTCTCTCTGTCCTTGGCTAGCGTTTTAGGAGGTGGTGTTATTAACCGCTGAAAAATAAAACGCTTCGAGTTTTGCACACTTGGCCACTGTCAGACGCTGAGACATGGCAAGGGACTCTGGGAAAAGAATCTTGGCAGCGTCGAATCTCTAGATTTGCGGTCAGGAGTGGAACTGCGATGGGATGTGCAAAAAAAAAAAAACAAATTTATTTATTTATATATTTATATATATATATATATGTTTATTTATTTATTTATTTGTGTGTTTATTTAATTTTTTTGCCCTTTTCGGTGCCCTTAATGCTGCAACATCACATTCAAAACCCTTATTGGCTCTCTGGAGGATGCAAACGCCAAGCGGTGCATTTTTATTTACTAAAGGTCTGAGTTTATATTTACAAAAACAAAATAATAAAATCATTTTTGTCCGAATATGTTATCGTTGTTATGATTTACTATTAGGATCGTCATGCTGTATGTATATATAGATAGATATATATTTAAGGGGGGAAAAAGAAGACCCGAGTGATGAAATAAAAGCTTGGGTTTCTGGTACTCAGACTCCCGGCCCCTACTGGAAGTGTTTTAAACTCCTGGTGTA
>CM022755.1:39702802-39712802 GCA_012411365.1 Ameiurus melas
GAGAAGATCGTATAAAGAATGAGATCAAATGAATAATAAACAAAGATCAAATGAGATCAGACGTGGTACGTAGATATTCTAAGATGAGATAAGATGAAATAAAATGAGACAAGATGAAACGAAGTGAGACGATGAGATCAGATTAGACGAGATGAGATGAACGGATGATATGTGAGAGGATACAACGAGATAATAGGATGAGAGAAGGTATAACGAGATAATAGGATGAGAGAAGGTATAACGAGATAATAGGATGAGAGAAGGTATAACGAGATAATAGGATGAGAGAAGGTATAACGAGATAATAGGATGAGAGAAGGTATAACGAGATAATAGGATGAGAGAAGGTATAACGAGATAATAGGATGAGAGAAGGTATAACGAGATAATAGGATGAGAGAAGGTATACGAGATAATATGATGAGAGAAGGTATAACGAGATAATATGATGAGAGAAGGTATAACGAGATAATAGGATGAGAGAAGGTATAACGAGATAATAGGATGAGAGAAGGTATAACGAGATAATAGGATGAGAGAAGGTATAACGAGATAATAGGATGAGAGAAGGTATAACGAGATAATATGATGAGAGAAGGTATAACGAGATAATAGGATGAGAGAAGGTATAACGAGATAATAGGATGAGAGAAGGTATAACGAGATAATATGATGAGAGAAGGTATAACGAGATAATATGATGAGAGAAGGTATAACGAGATAATAGGATGAGAGAAGGTATAACGAGATAATAGGATGAGAGAAGGTATAACGAGATAATATGATGAGAGAAGGTATAACGAGATAATATGATGAGAGAAGGTATAACGAGATAATAGGATGAGAGAAGGTATAACGAGATAATAGGATGAGAGAAGGTATAACGAGATAATATGATGAGAGAAGGTATAACGAGATAATAGGATGAGAGAAGGTATAACGAGATAATATGATGAGAGAAGGTATAACGAGATAATAGGATGAGAGAAGGTATAACGAGATAATAGGATGAGAGAAGGTATAACGAGATAATATGATGAGAGAAGGTATAACGAGATAATAGGATGAGAGAAGGTATAACGAGATAATAGGATGAGAGAAGGTATAACGAGATAATAGGATGAGAGAAGGTATAACGAGATAATAGGATGAGAGAAGGTATAACGAGATAATAGGATGAGAGAAGGTATAACGAGATAATATGAGATAATATACCTTTAATCGTTCAGCTGAAAGATTCAAATGAGTAGACATAAATGTAAAGATAGGACTCTTTGAGTAAGTCTTATTTTCTGGAGGTGATGAACTTCCTGTCCAGCTCCAGAACTTTATTTTCCCCCACTTTTTATTCCTAACGCATGCTGAAGACATCTGTGTGACTCTATAACCTGCCGTTAGAAGCTCTTTGTTTAGAGGAACTCGTCTCCCAATTAGCTTAATGTGCCTTTTTTTATATGGAAACCCCCCCCCCAAGTACCCTCCCCTCCCTGCCGCCTCTCAGTTTCCCTCAGAAACCTCATTACTGCCCCCTCCACACGTCCCCTGGCGCTAAGACGGATTAGCTTGTCACTGCAGTCCCGTACAGGACGCCTCTGAATCGCTGTCTGTGAGGTTAATGACAATTATCGAATAATTACACCGCTGTAAGTCGTATGCGCCCGTGCTATCTATTCGAGTGTGTGTGCCACTGTGTCACCCCCAAATGGAGCCGGTGACGGGGGGTATTTATCTCTTGACGGCCCCCGTAATGGCACCGTGGGCTTGTAAACGATCAGCGAGGGGAGCTGTAGCGGAGGAGAGCGATGATCCAGCTTTGTGTCAGCAAGAACAAAGACGACAATTACGCAATTAGCGCGACGGGGTTAGAGTTTTATGATCGAGTCATTAAGGGGAAAATATACATCGTTGTGTGTGTGTGTGTGTGTGTGTGTGTGTGTGTCGTTGTTATTTACACCGTCGTGTCTTGCCTTGATTTACTAACGGAATCCAGGGACGATTTGCATTGTTCAAATCAGCAAAATAACACTGTAGCGTTAATGAATATGCGCGTGTGGGGCGGAGTCAATGCAAATCGGGCAGGCCACGCCGAGAGTGTAGGAATTCCTGGAAGCCCATCTGTCAGTCAAAGACCAAATGAAATTAACGAAGTTATACGTCAGTAAAATAATGAGGTTTCTTAAACGTCTGACCAACTGCGGAGTTCTGGATGGTGATTGGTCAGAAGGTGGTGATTCATTCTCTGGAACAGCAGCTCGGAGAGGAGCGCAGGTTTATACAGCGTTAACGCGCTCGCTCTGACGCGTCATCATTTCCATAGCAACAGCTCGTTCACAGGGACTCGTAAATGGTTAAACATCGTGTGTAATCGTTGCTATGGTGACAATTTTCTGTAAAGAGATGTTTATGCAACATTTATGAAAGGAGTCTCCAGTGTCAGAGGTAAAGCAGAAGGAGAGAGGAGTTTAGGTTTTTCGCGGTTTCTCGGTAACACGACACAAAAAAAAAATCTGACTGGCGGTTTCCAGCTGCTGTAACGCAAGCGATAACAGGAACAAAGTTTCAACGTATTCATAAATGGATAAAAAGTTGTGCTCGAAGTCAGTGTTGGCTGCGTGCGGAGGTGAAAGAGGAATAAAACTCAGCTCAGGGTGGAAACAGTCACTCAGTGTTTCAGTGTGTTATCACGGAAACGCTGTTTTGTCGAGTCTCAGCTTGAAGTTTCGTTACGGGTTCGAGTTTTCTGTGGTTAGGACGGTGTACTGGATTTAGGGAATGTGTGTAATTGTGTGTTGTGTTGTGCTCTATTGATGTTTTTGTTGTGCTGTTATTGAGTTGTGTTGTTGTGTTGTCAATGTTTTGTCATTGTGTTGTTATTGTGTTGTTATTGAGCTGTTATTGTGTAACAGCTGTCATTGTGTTGTTATTAGGTTGTTATTGTGTTGTTATTGTGTTGTGTTGTGATTGTGTTGTGAATGTGTTGTGTTGTTGTGTTGTCATTGTGTTGTTATTGTGTTGTGATTGTGTTGTCATTGTGTTGTCATTATGTTGTTATTGTGTTGTGTTTGTGTTGTGATTGTGTTGTCATTGTGTTGTCATTGTGTTGTGTTGTTATTGTGTTGTCATTGTGTTGTGTTGTTATTGTGTTGTCATTGTGTTGTGTTGTCATTGTGCTGTTATTGTGCTGTGTTGTGATTGTGTTGTGATTGTGGTGTTGTGTTGTTACTGTGTTGTGTTATTGTGTTGTGATTGTGTTGTGATTGTGTTGTGATTGTGTTCTCATTGTGTTGTTATTGTGTTGTGTTGTTACTGTGTTGTGATTGGGTTGTGATTGTGTTGTGATTGTGTTGTGTTGTTACTGTGTTGTGTTGTTGTGTTGTTATTGTGTTGTTATTGTGCTGGTGATTGTGGTGGGCTGTGTTGTGAGTGTGTTGTGTGTTATTGTGTTGTTATTGTGCTGTGGGTTGCTATGTGTTGTGGCTGTGTTGTGATGGTGCGTTGTGTTGTGACTGTGTTGTGTTGTACTGTGTTGTTTGCTGTGCAGTGACCTGCTATGATTGTGTGTGCTGTCACTGTGTATGGCTGTGTGATGTCGTTATTGTGTTGTGTAGTGCATTGTGTTGTGTTGTTGTGTTGTGCGTGTGTTATTGTGTTGTTATTGTGCGTGGGTGTGTTATGATTGTGTGTTGTGTCAGTTGTGTCGGATTGGTTTGGTGAGTTGTGATTGTGTTGTGGTTACTGTGTTGTGTTGTTGTGTTGTGATTGTGTTGTTACTGTGTTGTGTTGTTATTGTGTTGTGATTGTGTTGTGATTGTGTTGTGTTGTTACTGTGTTGTGTTGTTGTGTTGTCATTGTGTTGTTATTGTGCTGTGTTGTGATTGTGTTGTGTTGTTACTGTGTTGTGTTGTGATTGTGTTGTGATTGTGTTGTGTTGTGATTGTGTTGTGATTGTGTTGTCATTGTGTTGTGATTGTGTTGTGTTGTGATTGTGTTGTGATTGTGTTGTTATCATGTTGTTGTGTTGTCATTGTGTTGTTATTGTGCTGTGTTGTTATCATGTTGTGTAGCGGTTTCAGCGTGTCCACTCCCGGTCTGGAATGCGCTCTGATCAGTGAGCGCGCCGCTCCCCGCGGACCTCCAGCACGGCTCCGTATCGATCCGCGGATCTTTTCTCGTATCCTAGACCCCAACAAAGACCCCAGTATCACTGTATTCACTACTTCAAGGCGGGTTAAGCAGGAGTCCCCCTGTGATCTGAGCCGGGCCTGAACCCTCCGCTTCCTCAGTAGTCTCCCTTCTCCTTTTTTTTAATGTTTTCCACCTCTGAATAATTTAGGAGGGACGCGGCGAGCCTTTTCCAAAGCTCGGCGCCTCGAGCCATGACTTCTGAAAGAGGCTCACCAGAGACTGGATCTGAGGGTCCGGCGAGAGACCAGGCGTCCATTCAAAGAAAAGACATGACCTTTATACACAACGCAGCACGGTGACCGCGCATGGCATTACCCCTCCTCTAGTGCACACTACTTAGTGCTGTCTTCCTATATATATATATAAAAAAAAAACCCTGATCTTTCATCTCGCTGAAACATTTCCTTATTAGAGATGATGACACGCTGATGACATCATACTACGCATAGCCACGTGCACGAGGTCACACGACCATATCGGCGCTCAAAATCCGCCCGGCTGCGGACGTCATGCGGGTATTCTCCCAGACAACGCAAGCCTTCGTGCAAACATCTGTGATGAAGTGTTGCGCTTAGCCAATCAGACAAGGAGGATCGTCTTCGTCATCGTCTTACAAGTGTCACAGAAACACAGAGTCATGCTAGCATTACAGTCGTTAGCTAAGTTAATCAGCACATGTTAGGCATTTAGCTAATTTAAAGTCCTCGGCAGATTTCGTCAACCACTGGAACACATTGCTGCTATTTTTAAGTAGCTAGCTTAGCTTTAACTTGCTAGGTTAGATTTCAGTCACTGCTGCTAGGCTAGCTTTCAGTTGTTACGTTTGATTTCTTTCAGTAGAGAACGTTTAGCTTGTAGAGTTGGCTCGCGCGTGCTAGGTTCATCATCGCTCGCTAGATTAGCTTCCACTTTCTAGTGTGGCTTTCCATTTGTTTAGAAGTTAGTTGTCACTTGCTAAGTTAGAGTTTATTCTCAATGCTAGCAACCCTGATGAGTTTTACTCGCTAACACACAGTAGAGTAGTTGTTACTCTCCAGGTTAGCGTTCACTCAGTAGCTTCGAGCTCTAGCGTGGCCTCAGAGAGTAAACTTTTACTTGATGTTTTTTTTTTAAATTTAGACCTTCGTCCAGGACAGTTTTTCTTTAATCCGTTTTTTTTTTACTGTTCCACTGCGTTTTGAGCTTCAGCACTAGCAGGTCGTGTTGGAGTGAAGAGAGACGGGAAGATGAGTGTGTCCAGACCTCACGGATGAAAAACGACTATAAATGACTATCTCCGATCCCAGGAGAGGGAAAGAAAGGGAAAAAGGGAGGGATGGATATCCGTGCTGGGATGGACGAGCCTGTTTTCATTTTACCAGCAGAGTAAAGAAGAAGGGGGGGTTGGGGGGGTTTGAAGATTTTCACCATGTGCTGCTCTGTAAACTCCACACGGCCTTCATACCAGCTCATATTCATCATCATCATCATCATCATCTGCACTGAACTTCATCCTCACGCCTGTCCGTTAGTTTATTCTCCGTCTGCTGCGCTAATCATGTATGCACCATGCTAATGCGCTGTACTGCGACTGAAAGGAAATTGAGCTGATTTGATTATATCGATGGTTGTCACGGTAACATCAAAGGCTAGCAAACCAGCACATTTACAGAAAATAATAATTATTGTGAATTAAACAACGAGAAAAGTTCAGTTATTTAAGCTATCGGGCGTCTCTTTACATGTGTTAGTTTAGGCTAGGTTGTTAATTTGCTAACTAAACGTCAGGGGTGTGGCTCGTTGGTGTTCCCTAGGGTCTAAGGAGCTTTCCGACCAAATTTGGGCCAAGTGCTGCCGACAATCTAGCGCCACCATCGTGTCAAATCTGGGCCTAAATTGGAAGTACGTTCATGGTCAAAACGTTTGAACCGTGTCCAAAATTTCAACGCTAAGCATCGCTGGAGTCTGTGGGACGAGACGGGTTCAACACGCTTCATGACATCAATTTACACCTAATTCGATTTTCCACCATCTTGGATTTTGTCAAAAACTGTTTGTTTTTTTTGCTACTCCTCCTACAAATTATGTCCAATTATCACCACATTTGGCACATATCATCTTCAGAGTAAGCCTCACATGAGCTATCAAAAGTATTTTTAATATTCTGAATGGTTTGCCCGGAATGGCCCAACGAATCCGATGGCAAACAGGAAGTGAGACTCAGTAATGACTTTGCGCACTGACACAAAATTTGGTAGTCCCCTTCAGGACCATGACCTGAGGCTACGCAACAAATTTATTGACAGCACCACTTACTGGTCAAAAGTTACAATAACAAGGCTTAAAAAATTTTCGCTGCTCCTCGTCCAAATTTTGTACAGTCTTCACCAAATTTGGCTCACATCATCTACATCTGGGGGGGAAAAGCCCAGATTTATGAGCAAAAACATAAGTACCTTAGATGTTTTTAAACGGCAAGAATTGATGTTGGATTAGTAATCTGTATATCTTAATATAGCATATTTTTAAGTTTTGTTTCTTTTAAATTGTGGTTTAATTCGTATTGACGTTCTGTGGTAACAGCAAAATAATTCAGAACGTCTTGAAGGACCAGTAATAATGCTGAAAAGTCAAGTAACAAACAAACAAACAAACAAACAAACAAACAAACACAGGTCCACAGATGAAAGCAGTAACGGACAACAATACGGGCCACATCAGCAGCAAAGCCAGCCTGCTGCACCTTTCCTCCTACAGTCGGAGAATTCCTCCGCTGTTCCTGGTCAAAATATCCACAACGTGAGTGAAACCTCAACCTCTTTCGCTCATTATTTAGATTATTTCAAAGCTGACTGGGTGAGGCGAACAGATTGGACGAGCCTTTTGATTGGAGAAGTTTCACCTGAGATTAGCCCCGCCCACTTTACACCTGTAAAATCACCAAACTGCGGCTTTAATGTAACTACAACACAACAACACGGTACCTCCAGCGCCTGGATAAAAACCGAGTGTTTTTTGAGGATGTGTGTGATGTGTGTGAGGTCAGGACTGGGTCTGTGAGACAGATGTGAGGTGTGCGAGGTGTGTGTGTGTGTGTGTGTGTGTGTGTGTCTCGCAGGCATCAGGGGAGTGTGTGAGAAACTGTGTGTGTGTGTGTGAACCTCCTTCATAGCTCGGCCGTCTTTTATCATTTTCTCATCTCTCTCTCTGCAGCATCGGTTTGGCTCGGCTTTACAAAGGTGCATCAACATGTGCTCGTAATTTGCTCCTTGGCTGCACTGCGACCTCTCGTGTGTGTGTGTGTGTGTGTGTGTGTGATTATTTAGAATGTGTGTGTCCCCGTCTCACACAATAGCGATTACTCCCTCCGTCGCTGTTGAAGTGAAAAGGAGGGAGGGAAAACGATCTCTGGAGGATTTAGAGGATTTGCTCAGCTGGAAGGAGAACTGAGGAAGCGGTGGACGCGATGTTCACTCCTGTGCTCTGGCGCCTGGGCCCAACTTTTCTAACGCAAAAAACAGAGATTTACTTTCCTTTCCAGGTCTTAAAGAAGTTCGGCCAGAGAAATGAAATTCGGTTCTCGTCCCCTGGACGGAAAACAAAGTGGCGTTCGGTGAGCGGAGTTCGCTTGTTCAGCGTCAGAACGTACGAGGCTAACGTCGCTAACGAAATACACAGTTTAGCATGTTTACATTTGATTCAATCGTGTTTTTCTTGTTTTAGGTTGGGATGTGCTGATGTTAGACTCTCATATCACCATAACTCATACCATTTTATCATTCCTTATAATAGATAGTGTGTGTGTGTGTGTGTGTGTGTGTGTGTCTGAGGGAATAAGCTAATGGACTCTTTGCTTAATGTGATAACACGCATTATAGACACACTGCCAGGAAGATGGAGCATTAGCTGTGTGTGTGTGTGTGTGTGTGTGTGTGTGAGATAGCATGGACTTTTTCCTCAGTCACCACACACACACACACACACACACACACACACACACACACACACACACACACACACTCACACGCTCCGAAACTGAATAGTCCTCCAGTCGCGTGTGTGTGAGCCGTCCCCCGAGGCCGTGCTGTGTCGATGACTCGATGGCCGACCCAAATTACACGCTGAGAGCGAGTGTTTGAATGTGATAAGCATGGATTGATCAGTGACACCGGGATCATGTGACCTGAGATCATGTGACCAGCCGAAAGAAAAGGCCTCTGGGAGTTCACAATGATCTACTGCTACTCACTCCGTCTGTCTGTCTGTGTCCCGCTCTGTCTCGCTCTCTCTCTCACTCTCTCACTCTATCATACTCTCTCTCACTCTCTCTCTCTCAGTCTCTCTCTCACACACTCTCTCTCACTCTCTCTCTCTACTCTCTCTCTCTCTCTCTCTCACACTCTCTCTACTCTTTTCTCTCTCTCTCTCTCTCTCTCTACTCTTTCTTCTCTGCCCCTCTCTCTCACTCTCTCTCTCACTGCTCTCACTCTCTCTCTCTCACTCTCTCTCTCACTCTCTCACTCTCACACTCTCACTCTCTCTTCTCTCTCTCTCTCTCTCTCTCTCACTCTTTCTCACTCTCCCTATCTCTCTCTCTCACTCTTTCACTCTGTCATTCTGCCTTTGTCACTCTCTCTTTTACACTCTCCCTCCACTGGAGGACTATTGAGTTTCGGAGAAGCGTGCATGTGTGTGTGTGTATGTGTGTGTGTGTACAATATATAGTGTGTAGTATTGTGTAATAGTGTACTCCTAATTTTAATATGAATATTAGTTAACAATGATATTAATAGTAGCAAATATAACACACACACACACACACACACACACACTATTTGTCTTAGGCAGTACCCCTAAGCAGATGTTTGCAGGTATTTTCTTTCTGCTTTGAAGTTGAGCAGATGGAAAACTGCACACACACACACACACACACACACACACACACACACACCCTTCTTTACTTTTCAGTCCAATCTATATTTCAATCTATAGGTTTTTATGTGAAGTGGATTATTTATGAGGTATGTAAATATATTCATGGTGTAGTAATCATCCTGTATATCTGATATCGCTCAGCGTCTGATCTCGCTTAGTGTCTGATATCACTCAGCATATGATCTCGCTGAGTGTCTGATATCACTCAGTGTCTGATCTCGCGCAGTGTCTGATATCTCTCAGCGTCTGATATCGCTAAGTGTCTGATATCTCTCAGCGTCTGATATCGCTCAGCATACTGATCTCGCTCAACGTCTGATATCGCTCAGTGTCTGATATCACTCAGTGTCTGATATCTCTCAGCATCTCATATCTCTCAGTGTCTGATATCACTCAGTGTCTGATATCTCTCAGCATCTCATATCTCTCAGTGTCTGATATCGCTCAGTGTCTGATATCTCTCAGTGTCTGATATCTCTCAGCATCTCATATCTCTCAGTGTCTGATATCACTCAGTGTCTGATATCTCTCAGCATCTCATATCTCTCAGCGTCTGATATCGCTCAGTGTCTGATATCTCTCAGCATCTGATATCTCTCAGTGTCTGATATCTCTCAGCGTCTGATATCGCTCAGCATATGATCTCGCTCAATGTCTGATATCGCTCAGTGTCTGATATCTCTCAGCATCTCATATCTCTCAGCGTCTGATATCTCTCAGTGTCTGATATCGCTCAGCATCTGATATCTCTCAGCGTCTGATCTCGCTGAACTTCCCGGCGAAAAGTCGTGAGTTTTGAATAAAGGATGATACGACATGATAAATATAGCAATTTATTGATATCGCTGGACTCGCGAAGGGAACGCTCTGATCTACACACACCTTGCTCACACACACACAC
>CM022755.1:39728641-39733641 GCA_012411365.1 Ameiurus melas
GGGGTTACGGCTGCCCTGAATCTTCTGAACCGTAGCCCAGAACCTTAACCGTTGAATAGCTGGATCCGAGGCCTCCGTCTGAAGTACAGCTCGTGCCTAATCGTTCCAGACCCGACTGTTCTAAGGTGCAGAAAAGTGTAGAACGTTTCCAGAAGGACGTTCTAATTGCTTTGACACGTGTCACGGGAACTCGGCGCCTCCCGTGCTTCTCTGCTTCTCTCTCTGAACAGAAGCGTCTGTGGGTCCTGTTTAACCCGATCCGTAGCGAGCGACACCGAGGCGTCGCCTCCCCCGGAGGAACAGGACCGGAGTCGCGAACACACACACTACACACTTAACCACACACACACACACACCTTCGACGTCCTTTCAGTGAGGTCAGAGTGCAACTCACCTCCATCAAGCTCCATCTCAATCCTATATAAAATGTATGCATTCGCTATAATAGATACTTTTAAGAGGATAATGGCGCACTGTCCCACAGCTATATGTGTGTGTCCTACTGCATAGATCATCCTTATAACGTGGTGTGTGTGTGTGTGTGTGTGTGTATGTGTGGAATACAACTCACTGCTTTCTAACACTCTTATTTCTGTAGTAAAAAAACAACTTGCTCACACGTATTCAAATATTTTTCTAAACATACTTTTTTTTGCTGTTTTTGTTCAAGCCGACACTTGTGGTGTGTGTGTGTGTGTGTGTGTGTGTGTGTTTGTGTGTGTGAGTGTGTGTGTTTAATGGTTGTTTGTGAAGATGAGTGGCCTGCTTTTCTGTAGACATTTGACTTTGTGCAAGAACGAACACACACACACACCCACACACACACACCCACACACACACACACCACACACACACACACACACACACACACACACACACACACACACACACACACACAGAGACAGAGAGAGAGAGATCGTGGCTGGAACAGCGTGACTCCTCAGCTGAATACGCGTTGTACAGAGATGTACAGATATGGATGGAGAAAAAGATAGAGAGAGAGAGCGATAGACAGAGAGAGAAGGAAAGGGAGACAGAGAGAGAGACGTGGGAGAGAGAGACAGACAGACAGAGAGAGAGAGAGAGAACCGATAGACAGAGAGAAGGAAAGGGAGACACGGACAGAGAGATGGGGGAGAGAGAGACAGACAGACAGAGAGAGAGAGACCATAGACAGAGAGAGAAGGAAAGGGAGACGATGGTAGAGGGGGGGAGAGAGAGACAGACAGCGAGAGAGAGACAGACAGGAGAGAGAGAGAGAGACAGACAGACAGAGAGAGACAGACAGATAGAGAGAGAGACAGACAGCCAGAGAGAGACAGCACAGACAGAGATTGAGAGACAGACTGGAGAGAGAGAGAGAGAGAGAGAGAGAACCGATAGGACAGAGAGAGAAGGAAAGGGAGACGCAGGAGAGATTGGGGAGAGAGAGACAGACAGCGTAGAGAGTGAGAGAACAGCACAGAGAGAGAGCACAGACAGACAGAGAGAGAGAGACAGACAGACAGAGAGAGAGAGAAACAGACAACTAGAGAGAGAGACAGACAGAGAGAGATGACAGCAGCGAGAGAGAGAGACAGACGACAGAGATTGAGAGACAGACGGAGAGAGAGAGAGAGAGAGAGAGAGACCTATAGACGAGAGAGAAGGAAAGGGAGACTGATGAGAGACGGGGGAGAGAGGGAGAGAGACAGACAAAAGAGAGAGAGAGAGACAGAGTGAGAGAGAGAGAGGCAAGAGAGAGAGAGAGACAGACAGAGAGAGAGAGAGAGATAGAAAGAGAGAGAGAGAGACAGATAGAGAGAGAGAATGTCCAGCAAACATTCCTTTTATATTTCTCTGCCCTCTCCTCACCTTCTTCTTTTCCTTTTCTCAAATCTATTTTTATCCCCTGCTCCTGCCTTGTGTCACTGTTGTCTCCTCTCTGCCCCCTGCTGTACCCCCCATCTCTCTCTCTCTCACACACACACACACACACACACACACACACACACACACACGGATGATGGAGAGAGTCGTGTTGAGGGGGATCGGATTATTTCCCTTCTTTCTATCCTGACATGTTGCCAATTAGGCGCCGTGAGCAGAACACACTTTTGCCCGCCTCGTTCCTGGCGTTCCCGAGCCGCGGTGGTGAGAAACACAACACCCTATTGATTTATCGGGATTTCTGTGCGATCTGGAAACTCTTTCCTGCCATCTGAAGCCGTTAGTGCGAGTTCACAGTAGGAGCAGCGTCGACACAGCTGATTAACGCTAACTCATATCATGGAGTGTTAACACACATCACACATCTGTCTGCACGCGCGTGTGTGTGTGTGTGTGTGTGTGTGTGTGTATAAACATACATCACTGCTAGTGTGGTCTTTATTTGACAGTGAGAGAAGGATGGATCAGTGAAAAATTGTGGGGAAACTTTTTATTTATATATATATATTTTTTTTTTCCCTGGAGATGCTTTTTCTTTCCACTTGAACATCTCGTGAGGAAAGATTTTCATTACAATCGCTTAGTAAGAAATGTTCCCAAAAAGTGCTGTTTTAGGGAACCGGAACCGTCCAAAGAACCCCTTTAAAGGATGATGATGATGATGATTGTGGTGATTATTATATTATTATTATTATATTATTATTATTATTATTGGTACGTCTAGCTTAATTAGTTAGTCAGTTTGTTTATGATTTACACCATTACCCATTTATTATCATTATAAATAAAGCTTTCATTTTTGAGTCTAAACCTGGAAGCCCCTTCACACACACACACACACACACACACACACATAGCACGCACGACTTAAATCGTAGAAGCGTATTTATTATAAAACGCAACGATTGTCAATAATAAACCATGTTGTCCGCTTCCAACTGCCACAAGCCCCGCCCCTGTGTCAGAGGAGGAGCCAGATTTCGTTTTTTTTTAAATACACCTTCGATATAAAAACCTTCGATAGATGTCGCTCTGTCGCCATGGACATCGCCACGCTTATTCCGATGATGCATAGAAGCAAAACGTAAGCGCCGGTTCCTCTGGGTGGAAGGGCGGAGTTACTCTCTGTTGTGTTGTGTTGTGTTGTGTATGCGGTAGAAAGTCCAATGTTGAGCAGTCTAAAGCGCTTTTACACGCCGCATTACTTCGCGTAACACAACAATTAAAAGAATGAATCAAATCACTTCTTCAACAACAAGAGCCCTCGTGCGTCCCATGCCTCCTGACTCCTAAACATCTTAACGTGAACGTAGTCAGGGGTTTGTCACGTCGACCGTGATACATCGTATATCGATGTTGTATCGTCAGAAGCGACTGGCGTGTAACCCTGACTCGTCACGATACACAGCCTAGCCGTAGAAAAGTGGAAAATAATCTCTTCCTATGGAGGAACGCTTGGACTGAAAATAGGCGGAAGGCGAGAGAGAGAGAGAGAGAGAGAGAGAGAGAGAGATAGTGTGTTCTGTAATTTATTATTTTTATTTATGAGCGCATTCTTATTTATCCAGCTGAGTCCAATTGAGATAATAATCTGTCTGTAAGGAGAGCGAGACCGGTCTCCAGTCAGGTTCATTTTGTGCCACGGAGCTGAAGTTCAGAAGATTGCACGCATCTGACGATGTTATTCTGGCTCCTTACACTCCGCTTTTGGCCTTGTATAAACACACACACACACACACACACACACACACACACACACACACAATGTAATACAGGGTCAGAAGAACTTCTGCTGTTTAGAATGGAACATTCTCTCTCTCTCTCTCTCTATCTCTCTCTTGTTTATTATAAATTGTGCAGATTTCACGTACAGCCGGTCAAAGCGACACATGCTTTTCTTCCTTCTTCTTCCATTTTTCTAGCACAACAAACATAACTCTTCCAACTCGACACACAGAGGTGTCAGGTCCCTCCTCTCCCTTCTCCGCGGACGGGCCGAGTTTCCACATCCCTGTTTCTGGTCCTCGTGTTTCTCCGCCTCATCTCGGGTTCCTCGCTGTGATCCGCCATGGCCACCGAGCCCATGGCCATCACCTGCCCGCTTCGTGTGTTTTTTTTTTGTTTTGTTTTTTTACTACAACCGCCGGGCGGTTGTCAGAACGTGGGGACAGATTCTGTGTGAAGAACCCATCCTGCTAGCCAGCGAGCTACGTACAACTAATGCTAATATCATGCTAACTTATATGATCAACCCGATGGATTTCTCAGAGGATACATACACATATATATATATATATAAAACTCTTTTCACTGCTAACAGTACTAGTATGATCGATTCGCCAGGATTTCTTTGAGGACTTTTAACTCATGTACGTAAACGCTCATGATGTTTACCAGAGTACGAGCTAGCTAGCTAGCATGACACATCTTCCAGGAGTTCCGAAAGTGTTATATTTATAAACCTTCATAATGGTCTTTGCTAAACATGAGCTAGCTGTCAAACATGAGCAGAACGCTCGGTTCTGAGAGGAGTCTGAGTCTGAGTCGTATGCACAAGTGTTTGTAATCGTACATGCTGATGTGAACTAGTAAGTTGATTGAAATCGAATGGTGACAGGATTTCGAGGAGAGTCTCGAGTTCTAACTGTGACCTCTCGTTATCTGATCCAATCTGACAGGGTTTCTGAGAGGATTTAACCGCTTAATCACATCATCCGTGCGAACACCTAGCTAGCTGGTTAGCCTTTGAGCTTCTGTGTGATTTCGACATCCATCCTGCCAGTATACGTCCTGATGTTTCTCTCTCTCCTGTTGTTTCTTCTCTGTGCCTCATATATGATGCTTTCTTGGCTTCTTACATCCTCCTTTCCAGCTGGTGGACAATCTCTCTCTCTTTCTTTCTCTATATCTCTCTCTCTTTCTCTTCTGTCTCTCTCTTTCTCTCTTTCTCTCACTTCTCTGTCTTTCTCTCTCTGTCTTTCTCTCTCTCTCTCTCTCTGTCTCTCTTTCTCTCTCTCATGTCTCTCTCTTTTCTCTGTCTGTCTCTCTGTCTCTTTCTCTCTCTGTCTGTA
>CM022755.1:39736141-39766141 GCA_012411365.1 Ameiurus melas
CTGATTAGAGCTAGAGAGCACATTAAGGATTAGATTTAGGTCCTGGGGGATTAGAGTTAGAGCGTACGATTAAGGATTAGGATTTAGGGTTTGGGATTAGAGTTAGAGAGTACGATTGGCTGATTGAGGCCTGGGATTAGGAGCTAAAGAGTAAGGTCAAGCATTGATTTAGGCCTGGGATTAGAGTTAGAGAGCAAGCTTAAGGACTTGATTTAGGGCTTGGGGATTAGAGCTAGAGAGCAAGGTTAAGGATTAGACTTAGGGCCTGGGATTAAGGTTGTTATGATTAGATTTAGTGGCTAGGAGCTAGAGAACAAGACGGCGAGGACTAGACTTAGGCCTGGGGATCAGAGCTAGAGAGCAATGTTAGGGTTTGATAGAGACCCATCAAGGACTAGACTTAGGCCTTGGGGATTGGTGCCAGAGAGCAAGACTTGGCGGACTCACACTCTAGGGCCTGGGATCAGAGCCAGAGCAAGACTGGATCAGACCCAGGGTCTGGGAGATAGACAGAGCAAGATCACGATCAGACTCTAGGCCTGGGATCAGGAGCCAAAGAGCAAGACTGGCGACTCAGACTTCAGGGTCCTGGCATCAGGAGCCAGAGCACAAGCACTGGCATGATCACACTTAGGAAGGTCTGGGATCAGGAGCTAGAGAAGACTCGCAGATCAGACTTAGGCCTTGGATCAGAGCCAGAGACAAGACTCATTACGATGAGACCAGGGTCTGGGGACTAGAGCCAGAGAGCACGACTGCTGGATCAGACTCTAGGGCCCAGATCAGAGCCAGAGAGCACGACTGGGCTGACCAGACTTCAGGGCCTGGGGATCAGAGCCAGAGAGCAAGGCCACATGATCAGACTCTAGGGCCTGGGGATTATGAGCCAGAGGCAAGCTCAAGAACTGACTCTAGGGCCCGGGGATCAGAGCTAGCGAGCTCAAGGATCAGGACTCTAGGTCCCGGGGATCAGAGTCAGAGAGCAAGACTGGGCTGACTGACTTAGGCCCAGATCAGAGCCAGAGAGCAAGGCCAAGGATCAGACTTAGGCCTGGGACAGTAGGATTAATGAGCAAGATCAGCGACTGACCTAGGCTGGGAATGAGCCAGAGAGCACGATCAAGGATCAGCAAGCTCTGGGATCAGAGTCAGAGAGCAAGGTTACGGATTAGACTCTAGGGCCCTGGGGATCAGAGCTTAGACGAGCCAAATGGGCCATCAGGATCAGACTTTAGGTCCGGGATCAGGAGCCAGAGAGCAAGATCAAGGACTGACTTAGGGCCTGGGGATCAGGAGCTGAGAGCACCAACAGACCAGTGTGGACTTAGTGAGAGCACCATCATCGATCAGACTGAGGGTCTGGGATCAGAGCCAGAGAGCACGCATCACGATCAGACTTTAGGTCCGGGATCAGAGCGAGAGAGCAAGCGACTAGACGAAGATTGGGTAGAGCTAGAGAGCAACATCAAGGATCAGACTTAGGTCTGGGATCAGAGCCAGAGAGCAATGATCAAGATCAGACTCCAGGGCCTGGGGATCAGAGCCGGAAATATGCTGGCTGATCAGGATTTAGGTCTGGGACCAGAGCCAGAGAGCACGCACTGTGAAATTAGACTTTAGGCCTTGGGATCAGAGCCAGAGAGCAAGGCTCAAGGACTGACTCAGGGCCCAGATCAGGAGCCAGAGCAAAGGTCATGGATCAGACCTAGGCCTGGGATCAGGTTTAAACACGATGAGCGACTAGATCTAGGGCCTGGGGACGGAGTTAGAGAGCAAGATTATGACTAGACTTAGGTCCTGGGATCAGAGCTGTGCATGTCAAGGACTGACTCAGGGCCTGGGGATCAGAGCCAGAGAGCACCATCATGATCAGACTTAGGCCCAACAGGAGCTAGAGAGCAATGACCATGACGATCGTAGCCGGATCTGGAGCCAGAGAGCAATAATCATGACTAGACTTAGGGCCTGGGATCAGGAGTCAGAGAGCAAGGCCAAGGATCAGACCTAGGCCTGGGAATCAGGAGCCATGAGCCAATGACTATGATCAGACCCTAGGCCTGGGATCAGAGCCAGAGGAGCATGACTACGACTGACCTAGGCCTTGGATCAGGAGCCAGAGAGCAAGGCCAAGGATCACGACCAGTAGGGCCCGACCAGGAGCCAGATATACATGGCATGATCAGACTTAGTGTCCGGGGATCAGAGCCAGCGGCACCACACGTTACGATCAGACTACCAGGGCCCGAACCAGCCCTTGTGCAAGACTCCCGATCAGACTCGAGGGTCTGGGACTGGATCAGAGAGCACCCATCACGATCTGACCTAGGGGCTGGGGATCAGGAGTCAGAGGAGCCACACTGGGCTGACTAGACCTAGGGCCCTGGGATCAGAGCCAGAGAGCAAGGCCAAGGATTAGACTTAGGCCTGGGATCAGAGAGAGGAGAGCACCCATCACGGATCAGACTCCAGGCTCTGGGGATCAGAGCCAGAGAGCACCGACTATGATCAGACTCTAGGGCCTGGGGACTTCAGAGAGAGAGCAGAGGTGCATGATCAGACCCAGGGCCTGGGATTAGAGTCAGAGAGCGACTACGATCAGACTCCAGGGCCTGGGATCAGAGCCAGAGAGCAACGATCACGACTCAGACTCAGGGCCTGGGATCAGGAGCCAAAGAGCAAGGCCAAGGTCTAGGATCCAGGGTCTGGGATCAGGAGCCAGAGAGCAAGATCACGACCAGACCTAGGGTCTGGGATCAGAGCCAGAGAAAGTACAAGGACTGACTTAGGCCCGATTAGGAGCAGAGAACAAGATCAAGGATCAGACTTTAGGCCCTGGGATCAGGAGCCAGAGAGCAACGATCATGATCAGACTTAGGTCCTGGGGATCAGAGTTACAGAGCAAGACTAATGATCACACTCAGGGTCTGGGATTAGAGTGTAGAGAGTAGCAGAGATTAGGATCAGGACTTAGGTCTGGGGAGTTAGGAGACAGAGAGTGACAGCGATAGACGTAGGGCTCGGGATCAGGAGTTAAAAGAGAAAGACTAGGATGACTAGGACTAGGGTCTGGGGACCAGAGCCAGAGAGCAAGATCACGGGGATCACACTGAGGGCCTGGGGATCAGGAGCCAGAGAGCAAGCATTAAGGATCAGACTTAGGGTCTGGGGATTAGGCCAGAGAGCAAGATTAAAATCACATTTAGGGTCTGGGATTAGAGCTAGAGAGCAATGACTAAGCGATCAGACTTTAGGCCTGTGGGATCAGGAGCCAAGGAGCAACGATCAAGGATCAGGACTTAGGGTCTGGGGCATCAGAGCCAGAGCAAGGTCACAGGACTAGACCTAGGGCCCGGGGATTAGAGCTACAGAGAGCAAAGACTGGCGATTAGACTCGAGGGCTGGGATCAGGAGCCAAAGTAAGGCTAAGGTCAAGGATCAGACTAGGCCTGGGATTAGGAGCAGAGAGCAAGAGCTAAGGATTAGATTAGGGTTGGGATCAGAGCAGAGAGCAAGGCTGCGGATCAGACTTCAGGTCCCTGGGATTAGAGAGAGAGCAAGATTAAGGATCAGACTTCAGGGTCTGGGATTAGAGCTTTCAGAGAGCACGACTAAGACTAGACTAGGTGCCGCAGAGTCAGAGAGCAAGACTGGTGATCAGGACCTAGGTCCCGGATTAGAGCTAGAGAGCAAGGCCATGAATTAGGATTGAAATCTGGAGTGAGCCCAGAGAGCACCACTAACGATAGATTTCAGGTCTGGGATCAGAGCCAGAGAGCACGCACTAGGCGACTAGACCTGAGGTCTGGGTCAGAGCCAGAGAGCACCACCAATGACTAGACTTTGTATCCTCGATCAGAGCCAGAGAGCACCTACGATCAGAGATTAGGTCTGGGACTAGAGTTAGAGAGTATGATAGGCGATCAGACTTAGGGCCTGGGATCAGAGCTAGAGAGCACCATAGGATCAGATTTAGGGTCTGGGATTAGAGCCAGAGAGCACGTACTACGATCAGACCTAGGTCCTGGAATCAGAGTCAAAGAGCAAGGTTAAGGATTAGATCTAGGTCTGGGAATAGAGTTGAGAGCAACGACTGGCAGATCAGGACTAGGTCTGAGGATCGAGCCAGAGACACAAGGTTAGGATCAGACCCAGGCCTGGGACGGAGCCAAAGCGTGTCAAGGATTGACTTAGGGTTTGGGATCAGAGCCAGAGAGTACACATGATCAGACTTCCAGGGTTTGGGATCAGAGCTAGAGAGAAGACTGGGCGATCAGACTTAGGGTCTGGGATCAGAGCTACAACAACCAGTAGAGCTGCAAGGCCAAGGATCAGACTCTAGGCCTGGGGATCAGGAGCCAGAGAGCACATGACTATGATCAGACCTAGGGCCGGGATCAGAGCCAGAGAGCACCATTAGACTGACTAGGGCCTGGGATCAGAGCCAAGAGCAACGGTCACGATCAGACCTAGGGTCTGGGATCAGAGCCAGAGAGCAAGGCCAGTGATCAGGACTTAGGGCCTGGGGATCAGAGCCAGGAGAGGCAAGGTCAAGGATGACGACTCAGGGTCTGGGATCAGGAGCGAGAGAGCACCAATCATGACTCAGGACTCAGGGCCTGGGGATCAGAGCCAGAGGAGCTAGGCTAAGGATCAGACTCAGGCCCTGAGATCAGAGCCAGAGAGCGACTGGACTGATCAGACCCAGGGCCCTGGGATCAGAGCCAAGTGCGGCCATGATCAGACCTAGGGCCCGGGGATCAGAGCCAGAGCACAACGATCACGGGACCAGATCTAGGGTCTGGGACTGAGCGAGAGCACATGACTGGGCGATCAGACTCCAGGCCCGGGGTCAGGAGCCAGAGAGCACGACTGGCGATTAGACTCGGGTCTGGGATTAGAGTTAGAGTAAGATTAAGGATTAGATTTGGGTTTGGGATTAGAGTTAGAGAGTACGATTAAGGATTAGATTTAGGGTTTGGGATTAGAGTTAAAGTGTAAGGTTAAGGATTAGATTTAGGGTTTGGGATTAGAGTTAGAGAGTACGATTAAGGATTAGATTTAGGGTTTGGGATTAGAGTTAGGTTTAGGTGCTGGATTTGGGTTTCAGGATTAGAGTAAGGTTTTGGTTTGGCTGTAGAATAAAGGGATTAAAGTCGGGATGAAGTTGTAGTCTTTAAAGTTCGGTTCGAAGGTCAGAGTTAGATTAAGTTTGGGTTTAGATTGATAAATGATGAGACGAACAGCCTGAGTGGGATTTAAACCATAACCACAGATTAATAAATATATGTTCCTCAGTGTAGATTTTGAGCAGTGTGCTATTTTTAACATGTCGCTTTAGAAGAAGTGTGTGTGTGTGTGTGTGTGTCTGTGTGTGTGTGTGTGTGTGTGTGTGTGTGTGTTTAGATCAATCCTTTTATCCCTGATGAGTCTTGGAAATTGCCTCCTCCCACACTTCTGAGTCACACACACACACACACACACCACACACACACTTCGCCACCTTTTTGTCACTCTCAAAATAGAATTTTCAGAAATATCTCAAATGAGCAGTCGTTGGAACAGTGTGATTTTATGTTAGAAAGAGGAAAATAGAAAAGAAGGAGAGACGAAAGTGAGAACTGAGAGAAAGAAGAAAGGACAGAACGAGTCCACACTCCAGACGGGTTATTAGTCAGTGGTTTATTCCTCTTCGTCCTTTTTATGTTCTTTACTCACGCTCCCTTTTTTACTGTTTCCCCTCATTCACTACATCCCACGAGACACTGCTCTGTGTGTGTGTGTGTGTGTGTGTGTGTGTGAGTGAGTGTGTGTGTGTGTGTGTGTGTGTGTGTGTGTGTGTGAGTGCTGTGATCTGGCTACATTAAAAAGTTTGATTCCATGACCTACATTCTTCTGCTGGAGGGCCGAGACTGGAGAAACAGCTCCCTTTCTCTCTCTCTCTCTCTCTCTCTCTCTCTCTCTCTCTCACACACACACACACACACACTTTATTCTATTCTATTTATTCTCTTTAAATCCACTGTACTGAACCTGTCTTTTATCAGATTCAGCTGTCTTTATATTAGATGTGAAACACACACACACACACACACACACACTCACACACACACACACACACACACACACACACACACACACACACTGCTCAAACACAGTGTGTTGTAGGATTTCTTATTAGTGTTACGGAGATATATTGGTCTCCTTTCTTTTCTTTGTTTTTGTTTTTGTTTTATTATTTTTTTTTATTATATTTTTAAATATAATTGTATTTATTGGTAAAATACTCTTTTATTTGTAGGAATGACTTGGATTTAAACTTCTTTAGCACGTTGTTTGTTTATTTATTTGTTTATTGGTCCGTGTGTAAGAGAGAGAGAGACAGAGAGAGAGAGAGAGAGAGAGACAGAGAGAGAGACTGAGAGAGAGAGAGAGAGAGAGAGAGAGAGAGAAAGACAGAGAGAGAGACAGAGAGAGAGAGAGAGAGACTGAGAGAGAGACAGAGACAGAGAGACTGAGAGAGAGAGACAGAGAAGAGAGAGAGACTGAGAGAGACAGAGAGAGAGAGAGAGAAAAGACAGAGAGAGAGAGACAGAGAGAGAGAGAGAGAGACTGAGAGAGAGAGAGAGACAGAGAGAGACTGAGAGAGAGAGAGAAAGAAAGAAAAAAAAAATAAAAGAAAGAGAGAGACAGAGAGAGAGAGAAAGAAAGACAGAGAGAGAGACAGACAAAAGAGTTTCCTCTCCTGCTCTTCATCCCTGTGGTTTTTTTCTCTCCCTGAAATGTCTTAAGTGCTTTCAGCGTGACAGCTTGTATTAATCCCTCCGATATTAACCTGCCGGAAAACAGAAACACACCCGCCTCTTATTCAATTTATCCGTGTTTCGTTTATGCGTCACGCTCCGGCCTTCACTCACGACGTTCCCGACGTTCCCGACGTCTGCTTCATGAAACTCTTCAGCTCCAGTCATGTGGAAATATGAAAATGTGCTGCATGGTGATGGGAAGGAGGAAACGATGATCAGTGTGATGAAATAAGAGCTGTGTGTGTGTGTGTGTGTGTGTGAGAGAGAGAGAGAGAGAGAGAGAGAGAGAGAGAGAGAGAGAGATTGTGCATGTAAGTGTTTTTCCAGGTGAGGAAGTGTGTATTTTAAAGTTTTCATGTCCTCCATACCAGGATAATAAGAAACACACACACACACACACACACACACCTGTTAGCTATTAGCATGTTTTTACTGCTGTCACAATCTGAAGTTTCAGTTTACAGTTTAGTTTAATAAATTACATTAGTTGAGATTTATTTTTCTAAAATATTTACCTTACCGAAAACATCCCCTGACCTTGTACATGTGTAGGTCCGCTAGCTCGATTTCTCTACAAAAAAATGCTTGTAAAGGCATTAAATAAGCATCAGATGTTATTGGCAGAAAACCAAAAAAAAAATAATAATAATTGATGTCATGAACCTTAAAAAATTATTTAAAAAAAATAAATAAAAGCAAAAACAATAGTTTTTAAAAAAAAAATTATCATTAAAGGTGAAGTGTTGGTGTGTTATTTTATTTGCTAATATATTTTATAAATATAGAAAATATTCCAGATGTTTTAGAATAATTTAGCTATATTTCAAAAGCTTACGTTTGTGTGTGTGTGTGTGTGTGTGTGTGTGTGTGTGTGTGTGTGTGTGTGTGTGTGTGTGTGAAAGAACATCATATTTATTACCGCTATTTTAACCTGCACATTAGGCTATTTTACCCTCCATTTATTTTGCGTTAGCTTTTATATTGTAATATTCTTTAAACATATTTTGTATTTATATTTTCTCTTCTATTTTCTATATTTCTTTATTTTAATTATATATAAAAAAACAAAAACTTTGGAATATACTGCATGCCCAACTTCACCTCGTCTTGCCTATACTCTGTATGAATAATTAAAAATAATGTATTGTTTGTACTTCAAAGCAAATAAATTCCTTAAAAGCACATTAAGGAAACGGAATTTTTCTTAACATTAAAAGTAAAATATTGAATATGTAACATTTACTATTTATGCTCAATCTATTTCACGGTATATTTTAATAGGGTTTTTTTTTTTAGTACGTTTTATTTCTATCGAATTTCCTTGTGGATGATTGTGGATATATATATATATATATATATATATATATCATGTCATTCATTTATTGTCATTATGTTTATCGATAGTTATTATGGATTATTTACATCTGTGTAATTAAGTACCTTGTTTATTTATTTATTTACATTTGATTTGCTTTTTTTTTTTGCTAGCATTTGATCAGCTGGAGTTATAGCTAAGTGTGTGGAGGTAGGACAGCAATTCATCGTGTTAAACGAGGGTAAAACAACAGAATCCGGGGGAAAAAAAAAACATTTTAAAGGTTTAGCAGACATAGCAATTAACACGGTGTGTGTGTGTGTGTGTGTGTGTGTGTGTGTGTGTGTGTGTGTGTGATCGGAGCACATACGTGTGTTAGCGATTAAATGAAATATATAGTGACACTGTAACTTGAATAAATGAAGCAGATGGTGTGTGCACAGGATATTCAATAAGGTGTGTGTGTGTGTGTGTGTGTGTGTGTGTGTTTTTCTGGCCCACCGCTGAGTAAAAACCTCCTTCACACCCTTTGACCTCACTTGTCCATCATAGGTAATATCACACCAGCCTAACATACACTGATTATTCTCTCTCTTTTCTTTTTTTTTTTTTTTTTTTTCTCTCTCTCTCTCTCTCTGTCTCTCCACACACACATAGTAGTCAGGCACTGCTGAGATCCTAATCTGTTTCCTGTGCATTAGGAAACTGTATATTTTTGAAGATCGACTGATCCGATAGGGAAAACGTCTGGGTTATGCGTGTAACCCTGTTCCCTGAGAAGGGAACTCAACGTTGCCTGAGCTTCACGCTGTGGGAAGCACCCTACCAAATGACTGGCATCTGAAGCTTCTGTAACATCACGCCTGTTTATAGGCCTGTCGTGAACAGGTGACGTGGCAATTAAGTGCGTTGCGTGATACAAAAAAACGTCCTGAGAACATCGCCGTCAGCCTTATTATCTGAAGCGAATACACCATGCACAGGCATGCCACCGGATGACAAAGCTATGCAACGTCTCACAACAGGGTCACATGCGTAACCCAGATGTTCCCTTTCAAAAGGGAACTCAGCATTGCGTGAGCTTCACAATGTGGGAACGAGAATACCCACTTTGTCACGAGTCCGGGGTCGAATGTATATCCGGGCTGTACTACTGAATGGTGTGTGTGGCGTAGACCACCACGCCACAGCACACACATCCTATAAGGGTACCCCTTTGGACAAAGCCTTCCAGGAGGCGACAACCATAGTGGAATGAGCCCTTATGTCCAGACGTGTAGCGATATAAGCGATAGAGATTGCTTCCACTATCCAATTAGAGATGCGCTGCTTTGACACAGCATCACCTCTACTGTCGCCGCCAAAGCAGACCAGCAGCTGCTCCGACTTACGCCACTGGCCGGAGTGGTGGACGTAAGTACAGAAAGACCTTACTGGACACAGTAGGTGCAGACAGTAGATCCCTGTGAACGGGGATCTCCCAAGGAGTGCTGTCTAGCAGGGATATTATCTCCGAGAACCATATTCGAGCTGGCCAGTACGGTGCTACTAGCAGACGTAGATGGTCTTGGTGAACTCTTTGCTAGAATTTGTGGGAGCAGAGTGTTCGGGGGAAAAGCGTACAGATCTGACCTCAGCCACGTGTGCACTATGGCATCCAGCCCCAGTGGTGCAGGAGGAGTGAAGGTGAAGCACAGCGGGCAGTGTGTTAAGGCGGCTGGCTCCACCTTTGGCATAGCCAAATAGCCGTGCCGTTCACTCTTCACAATGGCCGAATAATCGGATGTTACGGGGTTGTAAATACTGGTAGTGTATGGTTTTCCCCAGAAGTGTGATATTTCATCATGCAAGTCTGGAGAAAAGGAAGGTCTGAGTGAGATTTATTTTCACTTGGGAGAAAGCGCTCATCCAGCCTGCTACGAGCCACTTCCTCATCCCCGGGCCAGTCTAGATTTAGTTTTTCAACTGCCCTAGTAATCACTTCAAGCATGCTTGAGCGCTGCTCTCCATTGACTCTGCAGTGGCACCTGCTACTGGCTCCTCAGAGTCAGAGAGTATGTTTTGGCTTTCCATAGTGGAAGGAGTCATGACGCGAGCTCCAAAATCCGGCAGAGAGCCGGACCCGGAATACAGAGCAAGAGATAGAGCAGCACTCATCTCCGGCTCCTCTTCCAGATCCAGGTCCCCCCCCACCACCATGATGAAATGGGAGTAAGGTGTGACACACTTCCTGAATTTTCTCTCACTCATACTTTTCTCTTTCTTTAAAAGAACAGAAAAGTAAAGAGATTTTTCTTTCTTTTTTTTTTAATGATAGAGAGGAAATGAAGGTTCTTTTTGTGAGCGTTACAGAGATGACCGACATGCAGTCTTGCTGAAGATAATAAGGCTGACGGCGCGGTTCACAGGTGGCGTTTTTATATCACTCGGCGCGCTTAATTTCCATGTCATCTGATGACGGCAGGCCTATAAATAGGCACGATGTTACACAAGCTTCAGCTGCTGGTCACGCAAGGAAGGCGTGAAGCTCCTCAGCACAGCGTGTGTCCTGTCCTTTTTCACGCAGTGTTTTTTTTTTTTTTTTTTTTTTTTTACCTCTCACACTGATGAGTAAGAGAGAATTGTGTAGAGCTTTAATCTCAGTTGTGTTTCACACTGTCACGTATCCGGAAACTCGGGACTCCATGTCCCATCAGCCACTGCACTACACCACCTGACCACATGCACCTGACTCACGTTTTTGTTAATGAGCACCGATGTGTATATATAGTCTTTGTCTGCACTCTTTCCGGGTCTTTCGTGGTTATAGACTCACGTCACTTCTGTCTCCGTGTTTTGTTTCTTACCACAGTGTTATGCCCAGTTGTCCTAGTGTTTTTGTTTCGTTGTTCGTGTGTTTAAAATAAATGTTTAAAAAATCTGCGATTGCTTCTGCCTCAACTCGCCAGACGTGACACACACCAGATTTGCCAGCTGTTATTATTATTATTATTATTATTATTATTATTATTATTATTATTATTTATTATTATTATTATTATTATTATTATTATTATTATTATCAGTAGTAGTAGTAGTAGTAGTTGTATTATAATCAGTAGTAGTAATAGTAGTAGTATTTGTATTATTAATAGTAGTAGTAGTAGTAGTAGTTGTATTATTATTATTATTATTATTATTATTAATAGAAGTAGTAGTATTTGTATTATTAGTATTATTATTAGTAGTTGTATTATTATTATTATTATTATTATTATTATTATTATTATTATTATTATTAGAAGTAGTAGTAGTAGTAGTTGTATTATTATCAGTAGTAGTAATAGTAGTAGTATTTGTATTATTAATAGTAGTAGTAGTAGTAGTAGTTGTATTATTATTATTATTATTATTATTATTATTAATAGTAGTAGTAGTATTTGTATGATTAGTATTATTATTAGTAGTTGTATTATTATTATTATTATTATTATTATTATTATTATTATTATTATTATTATTATTATTAGTAGTAGTATTTGTATTATTAGTATTATTATTAGTAGTAGTAGTAGTATTTGTATTTATAGTATTATTATTATTATTAGTAGTAGTAGTAGCATCTGTACCCCTAACACCAGCAGCACAGCATCCATCCCATCATCACTACCAGCAGCAGCAGCAGCAACATCACCAGCACCAGCACCAGCAGCAGCAGTAGCACCCCCCGCACCCCACCCAGCACCAGCATCCATCCCATCACAAGAGATTTATACAGCAGCAGCAGCAGCAATCTGCACTACAGCATCATCAACACCATGCAACAGCAGCAGCAGCATCTGCACCACAGCACATTAACACCAACCAGCAGCAGCAGCAGCAGCAATCTGTACTCCCCAATAGCAGCACCAGCCATCCCATCCCATCACCACGCAGCAACAGCAGCTGTACCACTCAATCAACATCATACCAGCAGCACATTGCACACATTACATCACTGTAATACCACGTACCAGCAGTATCTGTACCCTCATCATCAGCAGCACCAGCATCCCCCCATCATCATGCGCAGCAGCAGCACCATACCACATCATATCAACAGCAGCAAGCTACATCGTAACCACAGCATCAATACCAGCAACAGCAGCAGCAGCACCTGTACCTCAATAACAGCAGTACTAGTATCCGATCATCATCATACCAGCACAGCAGCAGCACAACTGGTAATCTACAGCATCAATACTACCAGCAGTAGTAGTTAAAGAATATATCATTACAGCAGCAGCAACACCCAACCGAACCAGCTAAATCGATAGTAGTAGTATTTGTTTTATTATTATTATTATTATTATTATTATTATTATTATTATTATTATTATTATTATTATCAGTAGTAGTAGTAGTAGTATAATACATTATTATATTATATTATAATAGTTTAAGCTCTTTGAATTTGTTCATCAAAGTAAATAAATAAATAAATATATATATATATATATATATATATTTTTTTTTACAGTATTTTTATTAACATTAAAATATTAATCATTTCATTAACATTTTTAATTAACATTATTTTAGATTATTTAAATAGAGTATACGCAGGACGAGGTAAAGTTATCTGTATAGCACATTTCATCCACAGGGTAATTTAAGCTAAGTGTACACTTATATAAATATAGAAAATAGAAGAGAAAATATAATTATTTATAATATATTATTTATTAACTTATAATTAATTATGTATTTTATATATATATATATATATATATATATATATATATATATATATATATAACTATTAAAATACAAATGTTAATGTAAAATAGATTTAATATAAAATAGCCTAATGTGCAGTTTTAAAGACCAGTATAATAAATATAATGTTATTCAACAAATAAAAACACATCAGTAAGTTTTTCAAATGTAGTGAAATTATTTTTAAATATTGTATTGTATGAGTATTGTGTATATATATATATATATATATATATATATATATATATATATATATATATATATATATATATATATATATATATGTTAATAAAACATAGTAGCAACACGTCAACACTTATTATTTTCAGAAACAGCTCATTTTATAATTTCCTCACATTCAGTTTTCAACCGTGAAGAATTCTCTGCAGAATAATGAAAATCTAAGTCGTACAGCGACACTAAGGCCTCCACACGGCTCTGATTTCAGTACGGAGGATGATTTGGGATCTGCAGAGACGAAAACAACCGAGAGCCAAAATACAGCTCTCCTCGGTTCTCCTCGGTGCAGGACACAGGCTGGAAGCTCACTCCGAATACTGACATTCCCTTTCTGTAGCTTTTCTTTTCTTTCGTTTTGTTTTTTTTTTTACATTTATAAATTGTTTTTCATTTTATTATTTATGAAAGAATCCACACAGAGGGGTTTTGTGTGTGTGTGTGTGTGTGTGTGTGTGTGTGTGTGTGCCTGAGAATGTCCCGCAGTACTGTACACCATACACACTGCATGTAAACTGGGACTAAAAGCAGAACAATGAAGAAAGATCATGACATGGTTTAGACCGTTATTGAGTTCCTGAAAGGTTCTTTCGGATGACGTTTTCCTAAAGTTCCTGGGTTCCTCGATACATTCTTATGTTCCTGAAAGATCCTCGGGGTTCTAACGTGCCTGAAGTAACTGGGCTGCTAAACAAGTATCTATATTCCTGAAAGGTTCTCGTACTAGAACTGTACCTATAGTTATGCATTTGATTGTTTGTTTGTTTGTTTGTTCGTTCGAGGTTCCAGTAGTGAAAATGTTCTTACAGTTCTTAGGTTCTTGACGGGTCATAGTTTTTCAAATGGTCTCGATGTTCCTAGACAAATGGTGGAACTGTGTTTTTTGTTATGGTTTCCTAGAGAAGTTCTTGGGTGCCTGAAATGTTCTGGTGGTGAATATATATATAGTACCTGGGCATATTTCCTAGACATATTCTTGGGCTTTAAAAAATAAAAGAAAACCCAGTTCTAGTGGTTGAAATGTGTCTAAAGCTCATGTGTTCCTAGATATGGTCTCGGGCTATTGTTCTTGTGGTGCAACAGAGGTCCCAGGAGATGTTCCTAAATACTCGGACTGGCACCAACGGCTATGGCTTCCCCAATTCTGATGTCCGATGTGAGCATTACCCGACGCTCCTGCCGTAAGACTACGCGTTTATTTTTCTACACTCCACACCTGATTCTGCTTATCAGGTATTTTCCCTAAGTGCTGGGTGAGCTGAATTGTGCACTGATTGCACCATCTGTGTGTAAGTTAGCTTCGAGCCTCGTCGTTCTTATAAGTGGCCGAGTTACAGCTTACACTCTATTAAATATTAGCTAACGCTGCACAAAACCGAGTTAGGAGATAACCCCCGCAGGTATGGAGTAAATATTTACACAAGCCGTTTTCCAATTTGTTTATTTCCATGAAGTCATTTATAACGATGGACGCCGCGGTAGCCAGCGGGTTCTGCGTCCTTCAGATACAGATAAAGACATTAAGCTCCAGCCTCTTCGTTCTGGCGCAGACGGCACGATGATAACTTTATGAGAGGAACACGTAGTGGGTTTTTTTGTTTGTTTTTTTTTTTTTTGTTCCTCTTTCTTTCTCGTCTGTTTGTTTCTTTCCCCGGAGCTGATGTATACAGCAAAATGACATATGATATTATTTTTGCATTAGCCTAATGTTGCCATCTGCTTAGTTTTATAACTCATAAATACAAACATTAAAAAACAGCGGATACTTGAAGCAGAACCGCGCTCTTAAATAATTCCCTCATTTGTAAACAGAGACGAGGGGAGGGGAGGATTTCCTCGCGTCCTCTCGCGTGGATTATTGCACTTGACCCAGAGAAAGTCGACGACAACCTTTGTGTGTGTGTGTGTGTGTGTGTGTGTGTGGCTATATATCTTCATATACACTTTTGGCTTGAGGACATATGGTTCTTACAAAAGCTACAAAAGTGTAGGGTTAGTGTTAGGGTTTATTATACACACACACACACACACACACACACACACACAATGAAAGCAAGTCCATGGGTTCCTGAAAAGTTTGCGGAAATGTTCCTACGGTTCCTAGTTATCTAGACTATGTTGTTGGGTTCCTGAAAGGTTCTGGTGGATGAAGTATTCCTAAAGTCTCTGTGTTCCTCGATACATTCTTGGGTTCCTGAAAGGTTCTGGGGGGGGGGTTACGTGTGTCTGAAGTTCCTGGGTTGCTAGACAAGTTTGTGTGTTCCTGAAAGGTTCTGGTAGTGGATCTATACCTATAGTTATGGTTGTTTTTAGGCACATTTTTAGGAACATAAAAGGTTCCAATGGTGGAAATGTGCTTAAAGTTCTAGGGTTCTTCAAAGGTCATAGTTTTTCAAAAGCGCTTGAGGTTCCTAGACAAGAGATGAAGATATGGCTTTAGTTCCTGGGTTCCTAGACAAATTCTTGAGCTTTAAAAAAAAAAAAAAAAAAAATAGGTTCTGGTGATCTAAATGTGCCTGAATGTCCTAGACAAGTTCTTAAGGTTTTGTTTGAAATGTGTTTTAGTCTGCCCCGGATTCTTTGACAAGTTCTTAGAAGTGAGACACATTTCCACCACCAGAACGTCTCAGGAGCCCAAGAACTTTAGGCGCAATGAACCCAGGGAAGTAAGTGGATTCACTGACACGTTCTGGTGGTGGAAATGTGTCTCACTTCTATGTATATAACCTTAATGGGGGCGTTTAAAGGCAGGCAGGGAGGATTTACCCATAAGTCTTTGCTCCAGGCTAAATAGTGTGCCGAGTTGACTGAACTCTATCTGATCATAAATACTAATCTGTACAATTCTGAACGTTACGTCTGCATTCCGAGGAGTTTTATCGGTCTCCGCTCTTCCTTTATTATCCGCCTTTCCGGTCTGATCGAGTCCGACGTGCGTGTAACTGAACTGAATTCTTTTCGTAAGATCCGATCGATGTAGGTATAAAGCCAGAGTGCGAGTCGGAGAGAGAGAGAGAAAGTTAGAGAAAAGGAGAGTCAGCCGAGAAGTTTGTCACGTTATAAAGATCGTCGGCGTCTCTCTCAGCACCGGACAGCTGGAGACCGCGCACACCGGAGCTCGATTTCGGCGAGAATCTCCCCGCTTTTGTTCTCTCGTTTCCTGCTCGCGCTCCTGTTTCCTCTCGTCATCCGTCTTATTAAATTCTCCAGTAACAAGAAGTCAAGGTGACTTGCGCAGTTGAAGTTTCGACTTCTTCATCATTCCTGCTCCGAGCTAAACTAGTTAGGGTCACATGACCGGCGTTGGAGCCTGGAGGTCTGTGAATTGGTGATGAAACTATGTTGAGGCGTATCTAATTCTGCCCCATTGCTCAGAAAACGGTTTATTCCAGACGCCAACCTCAAACGAGGTTAACACGGTTGAAGTCGGTGTGTTCGGCGCTATATAAAGTGTATATATTGCATTTATTATTATTATTATTACGTGATGTACGCCCGGTGAGACGGACACAAACGCGTTAATTGTTTAGTTAAAGATATATAGTAGAATGATGGAGGGAGGGAAGGCGCGTTTCATCAATAGATGCTTACGCGCTTTCCTTTACGCGTCCTGCTTTTTTTTTTCGTGAACACAGACAGAGACAGAGAGAGAGAGAGAGGTGGATAGGGACGTTCAGCCAATAAATCAACCTGTCTGATTGCTTTAATCATCAGACATTGCTACTGAGTTCTACCTGAGAGAAGACACAGAGTCGCGGTGACCAGCATCCGAATGTCCAAAGGTCCACTGGTCTTTCTTCACCCTGACTCCATCAGTATGACTCAGTGTGTGCAGTGTGTGTTACTGACAGAACGCCATTGGGACGAGTGTACAAACTGAGATAATTACTGTGTTCAATCAGAACGAAGCTCCCCGGGTAGCCCGTATTTTAGGCAGCCTTGATCAGTAGAAACACTGCTGCCTTCGGAGCTCCTTCTTGCAGCCAGAATTGAACATCTCCGTAAATCGTTGTGATTCGGTTCACACTAACAGAGCATACGTGGACGTTTCGTCTAATATTTGCGTTGTCTGAAGTTGTCCATAGTTGTGTTGCCATCCATCCTTTTTACATCAACCATTAACCTCTGTTTGTTTTTACTAACACTTACTCTTTTCCTGCCTTTTGTCGCCCCGTCCCAACTTTTTTTAGACGTGTTGCGGCCATCAAATTCAAAATTACCCCCCCCCCTCCCCTTAAACGGTACATTTCCTCAGTTTAAACATTTGACATGTTTTATGTTCTATTGCGAAATAAAACACAGGTTTATGAGATTTGCAGATCACTGCATTCTGTTTTTATTTACACTTTACCCAGCGTCCCAGCTTTTTCGGAATTGAGGTTGATGAGTAAGACACGTTAAAACATATATAATGACATTGGTGTGACGTCCAGCCAAAATTCAGACGGGGAATTTAGAAGGAATCTGGCAACTAGGTCATCTGATCCAGGACAAAACATCAGGTGTTAGTCGGTCCACAGTAACGAACGCTATCTGTGTGCTATGTTAGCTTTTGGAAGGCGATGCACCATGAGAACACCAAGGCAATGAACCTGACAGTGTGTTGAGTGTGTGTGTGTGTGTGTGTGTGTGGAGGATGTTGGAATGTTGACGTGGTGTGAAGATCACTGGAGTAAAAATCTGATCTGAGTTGGATAAAATAATAAAAACCAGTTCCTGGTAGTGGACTCAGACTTTTGGACCCCGCTGTAGTTACAGTAATGTTGTTGTATCAATCAGAGACGCTGCCAGACTTTCTGCCTCCGTTCATTCCAGTACAAAGCCACACACACACACACACACACACACACACACACACACTCATACTCATACTCAGAGTTACACATCTGAGCTTTTAACATCAGTGATGGGAATTAAGAACGTGTTAGTGCTCTGATCCACCAAGCTGACGTCGAAGAACTAGCGCCAACCGAGGTGGGCTGATGATCGCCTCGCCGTCGCCTCACGCTGCTTCTCAGTCGCCTCGCGTCTCTGTTCTGCAAAAATGCTCTGTAATAAAAAATAAAAAATAAAATAAAAAAGTCCTGTAAAGTCCTCTAGTTTGTGGTTTGTTGCCACAAGGCTTCTCTACGTCCTCTCTGGAGAACTCTTTCTCCAGGAGGAGCACTGAGATGCTCACGTCTAGGCTCGAGGACATTCGTAGGCCGTGTTTTGGGTTGTGAAGGACCTTCGCCCTAGTTCCTGAGTGCTCTGGTTTTCCTCGTTGTAAAAGCGACTGAAAACA
Organism: Ameiurus melas; assembly: GCA_012411365.1. Taxonomy (NCBI): domain Eukaryota; kingdom Metazoa; phylum Chordata; class Actinopteri; order Siluriformes; family Ictaluridae; genus Ameiurus; species Ameiurus melas. The sequence continues at coordinate 39,754,518 of CM022755.1, forward strand.
TCCCCAGAGCGCCATGCAACCACCACCAGGCTTCATCATAGGAATGGATTTGAATGGATTCCTGTAGCATTTAAGTCAGAGTCAGAAGGTGTTGAGTTAATTTTCTAGAACAGGTTTCTGATGCGTTATCGTTTCTACTGCGGATGCTCGGTGGAATAAACAGATTTTTAAAAGACGTGTTTATTTCGAGAGAGAGAATAAAGACAGGCTGGTGAAGGAAGGACTGTTTATAGCCGCTTTAACTTAAGTGATAACAGGAAATCATTCGTTTGGCAGACGTTCCGTTTGCTCCACGTGCTCTAAGAAGTGTCTCGGTGGTTCGTAATATCTTCCATTTAACCACGATCGAAGTCCCTGTGTTCTTAAGTACCTTCAACCTTACACAATGTTCCAGACACACTCTACACTGAATTTCTTTGTCACTGTGGCTTGTTGTTTTGGGGGTTTTTTTGTTGGTTTTTTTTTTGCTCTGACATGCCCGTCAGCCGTGGGGTCACGAGCAGAGTCACATACTCCTGTTTCTCCTTTTGATCGTTGCCAACATGACATCATTACACCAGAGAGAGAGAGAGAGAGAGAGAGAGAGAGAGAGAGAGAGAGAGAGAGAGAGAAGAAGAGGTGAGAAGAGAGGCAAAAAAGTGCGAGTGAAGGTTGGAGAAAAAAATGGGAGAGGTGAAGAGACGAGAAAGAGAGCAAGCAAGGGTGAAGGAGAGAAAGAGAAAGACAGCCGAAAGAGAGAGACGCATAGGGGGACAGAGGGAGGGAGAAATGGAAGAAGACAGATGGAGAGAGACGGCAGGAAGGATAGCAAGAGACAGACAGAAAAAAGAAAGACAGAGAGAGAGAAATGTGAGGAGTATGGATTGAGAAGACAGATGGAGAGAGATGGCAGGAAGGATAGTGAGAGAGAGAGAGAGAGAGAGAGAGAAAAGTTTGGAAGCCACCATTCTGTAAAGATCATATGTAGTCTGTTGCTCAGTATTTCACACATTGTCACACAGTCTGTCTCTTTCTTACACACACACACACACACACACACACACACACACACACACACATTTTTTGGAAAACTACAGGGAAGAGAAAAGCGGATCTCCAACCTCGACTTACACTCTTCCTGACCTCAGGGGCCTGCAGAGCCAACAAATGCTCTCTCTCTCTCTCTCTCTCTCTCTCTCTCACACACACACACACACACACACCCACACACACCCAGAGCTGAGACTGAGTGGTGCGCTGTGAGACACATTTCTCCATCACACCGTCAGCTGGGACAGGCTCTACACGACTGAACATGTCAAGATGAGACATGCCCCACACACACACACACACACACATGCGCTTCTCTGGAGGTTGTGAGGTGATGACATCATTTCCCAATAGTGACGTGTCAAGGTCTCATATCGAGACTTGAATGGTCGAGCGAGCATCACAGTGAACGCTCTCTCTACAGTGATCTTGTGTTAACGGCACGATTTAATGAAAGTTTAAAATTGGTTTAAAGGCTGATATACATATAGGGTGGGGTTCTGCATCGATGTCCCTCTAGGGGGGCGTGTCTCTCTGTGTAACCACGTGCCACGACTGTCACTGATAGGCCGAATGAATCTACAGTCTGGGCTAGAAAGAACTCAGCCCCGAGGTTACGCTTGGTTACGATTAGTTAACAGCAACTAATCTGAACCCTTGTACTGATGTCTTTTTATATTTGAAACATAAATGGGCGGGGCTTAGCCCCGCGAGCACACTTGCCGCTGCCCATCGAAGCATTTCTTTCGAATCTTTTCTTTTGAAATGATCTGACTTGAATGGCATTTCTGTGACCGCACTTGGCCAATCAGTGGACAGCACTGTCTGTAGCTCCACCCACAGCCCCCTGTTTGGTTCTCCTAGCACATAGGCGAGGACAGAGACCGGATTAAGTACTAGTAATAACGATGCCATGTAGGATCAGTGATTGTTAGTGCACCACAGTGTGTGTTAAAATGATTAGTAGATGCCCCCTCTAAATAAGATTTAAGCACAAATCTGCATTCATTTGTACAATTCCGACAAACAGCGCTTTGATCATGCTCTAATGTTGGAATAATAAGTTTAGCGAGCGAGGTTAGAGGAACACTAACACACTTCATTTAGTCTCATTAACGTCGGGTGAAGTTCCCACGCTGATGAGGCGCACAGCTACGGCATACACACCCAGTGTTTGTTTATTCGTTTCATTGTGTGATTTTCGCACTTAGCGGTTAGCATGTGTGTGTGTGTGTGTGTGTGTGTGTGTTTATGTGTGTGTCCGTGGGAAAGAAGCCTGTTTGTAATTAGGTCATCTCATGAGGAAACGTGTGCTATCACTTTCTAAAAACTTTTCTTTCCCACATCCAAACACAATCCGTCTTTCCTCCTCCCTTCTCCTCCTCCCTTCTCCTCCCTCCTCCTCCTCCCTCCTCCTCCTCCCTCCTCCCCCACTTTACTGAGCAACCCCAGTGAAAATGTTCTAAAATTTAAGAAAAACGTTTCAAATGTTCTCTTATATTTTGATCTTAAATGAAAGTAAGGGTCACTTACTTTACCCCCTTTCACTAGGGGCGTGGCTTATTTGATGGACAAGCAGTCAAAATGAATCATATTAAAAATCGAAACAGGTAGAAGAACAACGTAATCAGGTCCGGAATAAGGAAGTAAGGAAGTCTGTTGTGCGTTTATAGGAAACCGATCAGTCGCTATGTTTCAATCCGCGTCGCGAGTTTAAACTATGCGAAAAATTTGAATATCGCATAAAACATTTGCGAATGTAACACCGTTGTTTCCTTCGCACGTGTTCAAGAGAGCGGAAAATCGTCGCCTCCGGGGAAACTGCCACATCTCGCCGTCCACCGATTTGGCTTTTCTGAGCCAATTATCCAATCACATGACTTGTTGAAGCAAGGTCACGTGACTTTTTAGATGCGCATCGAGGAATTTATTCGGTTTCCATCGTAGCTTATGAGCACGACTTAAAATTTCTAGAATAAAAATATTATCCACCTCAATAGAGTACGCAAGTTTTTTTTTTTTTTTACGCGCATTTGGAGATTTTATTCGCATCTGGTGTTTCCATCCTGCGTTTTGTTTTGTTTTCTTTTCAAGAAACTAAAAAATTTGCATAAAAATTCATGGATGTGAGCATAGCTGTTGGTGCGGTGGTGCCAAGTTTTTTTCTATAACGGCACATCCTGAAGTGAATTTACAATTTTTCTTTATTAAAGAACAACATATTCGTGCTTTTTATCCATTTATGGTTACATTTAAGTTGCTACTGAAAGGAATCGAATCACTGACTCGTGTAGACCAGGACTCAGTTTACTAACGTGCATGTGAACCGTGGTATTATCGCCGAAATCAAACCAAGGGTGTTTAACACTTGACCTGAATATTCGAGTCTGCAGCCAGGACCCATTCTGGACTCGTTTGGGGGCGGGGCTAATTATCACAGGTTTGCTTTCCGAACTGTGGATCGATTGCGTAATTCCATACGCCACTCGCGTGCGTGCAGATTTACAAAATGGTCGACATTCATCGTTTCTAGACATGATGCCGACCCACTCCGCCGGGTTTCCGGACCGGTCCCGGGACCGAAAACACAGCTCACACTTCAGCAAATGTTCAGAAGTGTGTGACAAGGACCCTATTGTAGTAAATATAGTTAGTGTCACATACTTGAGCAGTCAGTCTTTGTGTGGTTGACCTGGCCATGGCGACATCACAGTGCCCAGCAGCCATTAATACAAAAGCAATCTGATGAAAAGGGGCGTGGCCAAGGGAATATAGGTCACAGCTGCTGCTCTGTAAGTCAGCCGTGTGGAGATCGTTGGCAGGAGAAGAAACGGTCGTTCTGATGACCGTGTTTGTGGAGAAAAAAAACATTGCAACTTTTTCCCTGCTTTGATCACATTAGACACTTCTCTCTCTCTCTCCTTCTCTCTCTCTCTCTCTCTCTCTCTCTCTCTCAGATGATGGAGAGTGTCTCTTTATTGTGCAGAGCTGCATGCCTGTCTCCTGTTACTGCCATGTTTTGGCTCTACATCACACACACACACACACACACACACACACTTATAAAAGTGGAAAGTCTGATGATTTCAAGCTGCTCTGTGTGTGTGTGTGTGTGTGTGTGTGTGTGTGTGTGTGTGTGTGTGTGTAGATAGCAGAGTTCTGAATCACTGTCAGCTGTGCACTCACCAACCTCTCCATGGTTTTTTCTCTTTATCTCTTTCTATTTTTACTGCATCACCTTTTTACTCTGCTGATCTTCTACCCTACTGTATCCATCCATCCTCCGCCATCCATCTATCCCTCCGTTCCTACATCTGTCCCTCTATCTATTCATCCATCCATTCCTGCATCTGTCCGTCCATCCATCCATTCATCCATGCAACTGTCAGTACAGTTTTCTATCCATCAGCCCACCCAGTGGTCCATACATCCATCCATGCATCCTTCTGTCTGTTCCTCCCTCCCTCCATCCATCCATCCATCCATCTCAGTGTCCAGTAATCCATCCAGTCATACATCATTTTGTCCATTTATCTATTCATCTATCTGTACATCTATATCTCCACCTTTTCATCTGTCCATCCACCTACCAACCGATCCATCAGTTTATCAGCCCCACCAGTAATCCTTACATCTATTTGTACATATGTCTATATCTATCCCTCCATCTAATCATCCACCCACCCATCTTTCCTATCTGCATATCTACCAGAACATCCACTTTTCTGTTTATCTATCTCTTAAGTCATCCATCTGCCCATCCATTCATCCATCTGCCTGTTCGTTCATCTCGAACTATCTCTCCATCTTTCCATCTATCCGTCCACCCACTTGTCCATTAATCAGGTATTTATCCATCTGTCTGTCCATCAGTCATGCTTTCCTTCCACTGTAATATCTATCTTCATATTCTGCTTGCACACTTTCATCTTCCCACAATTTCATCCATCCATCCATATCCTCATTTTGCCACTTTCTAATATCTTTCTGAACTTGATATGTTTCATCCACTCATTCATCCATCCATCTTTCATCTCCATATTCATCTCTCTTGCATTGCACTACTGTCTCTTCACCCATCTATGCAACCACCTATCCATCCATCTACCCATCCAGCCATCCGTTTATCCATTATCCTTTTCTCTTTTTCTAATATCTTTCTGTCTCTTCATCCATCTGTCAGTCATTCCATTCATCCATCATCCTCCTCCTGTCTGATATCATTTTCCTCTCGTACATCTCTATTATCATGTCCATATTTATTGTTCTCTCTTCTGCTGTTTCACTATACTACAAATCCATCTCTCTCTCTCTCTCTCTCTCTCTCACACACCACCACACACACACACACAAAAACACACACACAGCTAAACCTACTGCATATTCCACCTTTACCCTGACTGTAATCTGTGCTGTCAAGTCCAATGTTACATTTTCACATGATTTCCCTCCTGACATGTACCAGTGTGCTTAGTGCTGGAAAACACACACACACACACACACACACACACCACACACACACACACACACACACACACACACACACACACACACACACAGAGCCTCAAGCATTTCTTAGTAGGGGTTAAGTAGAATTTGTTGTTTGGGGATAAGAGGTAGTGGATGACACAGTGTCACTGTGTACAGGACTGTGTGTGTGTGTGTGTGTGTGTGTGTGTGTGTGTGTGTGAATAACACATTTCAGTCTGCAGTGTAATGTGAAATAGAGTAGCTTGTTTGCTTCTGGGTAGAATTTGGAGTAATGCAATTTTATAGTGATAATTTTTCAATAATAACTAAATATATTATCTATATCATACTGTACCTATTCATACTATTTTATACCTATTCATACTATACTACACCGTAGTATGCTATACTGTACCTATTCATACTGTACTATACTATACCTATTCATACTATACTATACTGTAGCATGCTATGCTATAGCTATTCATACTATACTGTACTGTAGTATGCTATACTTTACCTATTCATACTGTACTATACTGTAGCATGCTATACTATACCTATTCATCCTATACTATACTGTGGTATGCTGTACTATACCTATTCATACTGTACTATACTGTAGTATGCTATACTACACCCATTTATACTATACTATACTGTGGTATGCTATACTATACCTTTTCACACTATACTAGACTGTGGTTTGCTATACTATACCTATTCATACTGTACTATACTGTAGTATGCTATACTACACCCATTTATACTATACTATACTGTGGTATGCCGTACTATACCCATTTATACTATACTATACTGTGGTATGCCGTACTATACCCATTTATACTATACTATACTGTGGTATGCCGTACTATACCCATTTATACTGTACTATACTGTGGTATGCCGTACTATACCCATTTATACTATACTATACTGTGGTATGCCGTACTATACCCATTTATACTGTACTATACTGTAGTATGCCGTACTATACCTATTCATACTATACTATAGCTATTCATACTATACCTATTCATACTGTACTATACTGTAGTTCGCTATACTATACCTATTCATACTGTACTATACTGTAGTATGCTATACTATACCCATTTATACTGTACTATACTGTAGTATGCTATACTACACCCATTTATACTATACTATACTGTGGTATGCTGTACTATACCTTTTCACACTATACTAGACTGTGGTTTGCTATTCTATACCTATTCATACTGTACTATACTGTAGTATGCTATACTACACCCATTTATACTATACTATACTGTGGTATGCCGTACTATACCCATTTATACTGTACTATACTGTAGTATGCCGTACTATACCTATTCATACTATACTATAGCTATTCATACTATACCTATTCATACTATACTATACTGTAGCATGCTATACTATACCTATTCATCCTATACTGTACTGTAGTATGCTATACTGTACCTATTCATACTGTACTATACTGTAGCATGCTATACTATACCTTTTCACACTATACTAGACTGTGGTTTGCTATACTATACCTATTCATACTGTACTATACTGTAGTATGCTATACTATACCTATTCATACTGTACTATACTGTAGTATGCTATACTACACCCATTTATACTATACTATACTATACTGTGGTATGCCGTACTATACCCATTTATACTATACTATACTGTGGTATGCCGTACTATACCCATTTATACTGTACTATACTGTAGTATGCCGTACTATACCTATTCATACTATACTATAGCTATTCATACTATACCACACTATACTGTGGCATGCTATACTATACTTCTTCATAGTATAATATAGCTATTCATCCTATACTATACTGTGGTATGCTGTACTATACCCATTTATACTGTGCTATACTGTAGTATGCCGTACTATACCTATTCATACTATACTATAGCTATTCATACTATACCACACTATACTGTGGCATGCTATACTATACTTCTTCATAGTATAATATAGCTATTCATCCTATACTATACTGTGGTATGCTGTACTATACCTTTTCACACTATACTAGACTGTGGTTTGCTATACTATACCTATTCATACTGTACTATACTGTAGTATGCTACACTAGAATTCTTCATACTATACTATACCTCTTCATACTATACTATAGCTATTCATAGCTATCCATACTATACTATACTATACTGTAGTGTACTACACTATACTCATTCATACTGTACTACACTGTAGTATGCTACACTATACCTATTCATACAATACTATACATACTATACATAGTCATATATTCGTATCATACTGTACTCTACTACACCGTCCTATAGGACACCATACCGTGTTACACTATAATGAACTGCACTATATTACATTCTGCTATACTATATGTGCTGCACCATACTATACTACACTACACTGTACTATATTATACTGTTCTATACTACACTGCACTATACCATACTGGACTATAATATACTGGATTATACTGTACTATGTTATACTGTACTGTACTATACTGTGCTATACTATACTGGGCTATACTATACTGGACTATGCTGTGCTATATTGCACTGTACTATACTGTACTGTACTATACTATACTGGACTGTACTGTACCATGTTATACTGTACTGTACTATACTGTGCTATACTATACTGGACTATGCTGTGCTATATTGCACTGCACTGTACTGTACTATACTGTACTATACTGGACTATACTGTACTATGTTATACTGTACAATACTGTACTGGACTATACTGTACTGCACTATACTACACTGGACTATACTGTACTGTATTATACTGTACTGTACTATACTATACTGGACTATACTGTACTATGTTATATTGTACTGTGCTATACTGCACTATACTGTACTGGACTAGACTGTGCTATATTACACTGTACTATACTATACTGGACTATATTACACTGTGCTATACTGTACTATATTATACCATACTATACTATACTGTACTATATTGTGCTGTAGTATACTACACTGTACTATACTACACTGGACTGTTCTGTGCTATATTGTACTGTACTATACTGCACTATACTATACTGTACTATACTGTGCTGGACTATACTGTACCATACTGTACTATACAACACTATACTGCACTGCAGTGTACTGTACTATACTGTACTATACTATACGGCACTGTACTATATTGTACTATACTATGCTGCACTGTGCTGTACTATACTATACTATACTGTACTGCAGTGTACTGTACTGTACTATACTGTACTGCACTATACTGTACTACACTACACTGTACTATACTACACTGTACTGTACTGCAGTGTACTGTACTATACTATACTGTACTGCAGTGTACTGTACTATACTATACTACACTGTACTGCACTACACTACACTGCACTACACTGCACTACACTGCACTGTACTATACTATACTGTACTGCAGTGTACTGTACTATACTATACTACACTGTACTGCACTATACTGCACTACACCATACTGTACTATACTACACTATACTGTACTGCAGTGTAATGTACTATACTATACTGTACTGTAGTGTACTGTACTGTACTGTACTGTACTGTACTGCAGTGTACTGTACTATACTATACTACACTGTACTGCACTACACTGCACTGTACTATACTGTACTGCACTATACTGCACTACACCATACTGTACTATACTACACTGTACTGCAGTGCACTGTACTACACTACACTGTACTATACTACACTATACTGTACTGCAGTGTACTGTACTATACTATACTGTACTGCAGTGTACTGTACTACACTACACTGTACTATACTACACTATACTGTACTGCAGTGTACTGTACTATACTGTACTGCAGTGTACTGTACTATACTATACTACACTGTACTGCACTATACTGCACTACACCATACTGTACTATACTACACTATACTGTACTGCAGTGTACTGTACTATACTATACTGTACTGTTGTGTACTGTACTATACTACACTATACTGTACTGCAGTGTACTGTACTATACTATACTGTACTGTAGTGTACTGTACTGTACTATACTGTACTGCAGTGTACTGTACTATACTATACTACACTGTACTGCACTACACTGCACTGTACTATACTGTACTGCACTATACTGCACTACACCATACTGTACTATACTACACTGTACTGCAGTGTACTGTACTATACTATACTGTACTGCAGTGTACTGTACTACACTACACTGTACTATACTACACTATACTGTACTGCAGTGTACTGTACTATACTATACTGTACTGCAGTGTACTGTACTATACTATACTACACTGTACTGCACTATACTGCACTACACCATACTGTACTATACTACACTATACTGTACTGCAGTGTACTGTACTATACTATACTGTACTGTTGTGTACTGTACTATACTACACTATACTGTACTGCAGTGTACTGTACTATACTATACTGTACTGTAGTGTACTGTACTGTACTATACTGTACTGCAGTGTACTGTACTATACTATACTACACTGTACTGCACTACACTGCACTGTACTATACTGTACTGCACTATACTGTACTACACCATACTGTACTATACTACACTGTACTGCAGTGCACTGTACTACACTACACTGTACTAACTACACTATACTGTATTGCAGTGTACTGTACTATACTATACTGTAATTGCAGTGTACTGTACTACACTACACTGTACTATACTACACTATACTGTACCGCAGTGTACTGTACTATACTATACTGTACGCAGTGTACTGCATACTTACTATACTACACTGTACTGCACTATACTGCACTACACCATACTGTACTATACTACACTATACTGTACTGCAGTGTACTGTACTATACTATACTGTACTGTAGTGTACTGTACTATACTACACTATACTGTACTGCAGTGTACTGTACTATACTATACTGTACTGTAGTGTACTGTACTGTACTATACTGTACTGCAGTGTACTGTACTATACTATACTACACTGTACTGCACTACACTGCACTGTACTATACTATACTGTACTGCAGTGTACTGTACTATACTATACTGTACTGCACTATACTGTACTGTAGTGTACTATACTACACTATACTGTACTGCAGTGTACTGTACTATACTATACTATACTGTACTGTACTATACTGCACTACACCATACTGTACTATACTACACTATACTGTACTGCAGTGTACTGTACTGTACTATACTGTACTGCAGTGTACTGTACTACACTACACTGTACTATACTACACTATACTGTACTGCAGTGTACTGTATTACACTATACTGTACTATACAATACTTTGTGTATGTACTCCGTTTGGTTGCCACGTGGAATTAGGTCCACGTAGTGGAACTGATTTATTTCTGTATTTTTATGTGTTTTCTTTCTTTATTAAAGAAAGTAGTTAAAGTCTGACATGGACAAAAAGTCAGCTGTAGGATAGAATAAGTGGGAAAAGAGGAATAAAAAAGGAAAAGCTCCAGCTGGAGATTAAGACATGAGGAGACATTTATAATCCCTCTGTGAGTTATATTTATGGTCTGTGTTGAACACATCATCTGTGTGTGTGTGCGTGTGCGTGTGTGTGTGCGTGTGTGTGTGTGTGTGCGTGCGTGTGTGTGTGCGTGTGTGTGTGTGTGCGTGTGTGTGTGTGTGTGTGTGTGCATGTGTGTTATACATTATTATTTTGAATAGTTTCACGGTTGAATATTTAGATCTTTTGTTGCTTTGTGTTTAGTAATAATCATGATTTGTCACTCCAGACATTCGTGTATTCATCGTGTCTTGTATAGACGACGCGGTTAAGGTAAATCGTTTCTTCTCCATGTTCCATACGAGCAGGAGACAGGATAAACTCCTCCTCCGGGACGTGGTGTGTGTGTGTGAGGCGTGATATTTCGGACAGGATCTTAGCGTGTTAATTAAAATCTGTCCAAGACAACAACTGTTCCACAGGAACATCTGCTCGCGTTACCTGTAACTGCAGCGCACACATCTGTTGCATCTCCAGCGATTAAGTGCGACTCCATCGCTAACTGAAGAAATAAATCTCACGGGGGGGGGGGACGACAGAAAAGTGACGGCTGTGACTC
>CM022755.1:39781141-39783641 GCA_012411365.1 Ameiurus melas
TCATCACACTCCTCCTCTTTTTTATTTTCTCCATCACACTCCTCCTCTTTTTATTCTCTCCATCACACCTCTTCCTCTTTTTATTCTCTCCATCACACTCCTCCTCTTTTATTCTCCTCATCACAATCCTCCTCTTTTTATTCTCCATCACACTCTTCCTCTTTTATTCTCCTCACACACTCCTCTTTTTTATTCTCCTCATCACCCCCTCTTTTATAACATTTCCTCATCACCTCCTCTTTTTATTCTCTCCATCACACTCCTCCTCTTTTTATTCTCTCCATCACACTCTTCCTCTTTTTATTCTCTCCATCACACTCTTCCTCTTTTTATTCTCCTCATCACACTCCTCCTCTTTTTATTCTCTCCATCACACTCCTCCTCTTTTTATTCTCTCCATCACACTCTTCCTCTTTTTATTCTCTCCATCACACTCCTCCTCTTTTTATTCTCCTCATCACACTCCTCCTCTTTTTATTCTCTCAATCACACTCCTCCTCTTTTTATTCTCTCCATCACACTCTTCCTCTTTTTATTCTCCTCATCACACTCCTCCTCTTTTTATTCTCCTCATCACACTCTTCCTCTTTTTATTCTCCTCATCACACACTCCTCCTCTTTTATTCTCTCCATCACACTCCTCCTCTTTTATTCTCTCCATCACACTCTTCCTCTTTTTTCTCTCACACTCTTCCTCTTTTTATTCTCCTCATCAGCTCTTCCTCTTTTATTCTCCATCACATCTCCTCTTTTTATTCTCTCCATCACACTCTTCCTCTTTTATTCTCTCCATCACACTCCTCCTCTTTTTATTCTCTCCATCACAACTCTTCCTCTTTTATTCTCTCATCACACTCTTCCTCTTTTATTCTCTCATCACACTCCTCCTCTTTTTATTCTCTCCATCACTCACCTCTTCTTTTATTCTCTCCATCACTCCTCCTCTTTTATTCTCCTCATCACACTCCTCCTCTTTTATTCTCTCAATCACCTCCTCCTCTTTTATTCTCTCCATCACACTCTTCCTCTTTTATTCTCCTCATCCACACTCCTCCTATTTTTTATTCTCCTCATCACACTCTTCCTCTTTTTTATCTCATCACCTCCTCCTCTTTTATTCTCTCCATCACACTCCTCCTCTTTTATCTCCTCCTCCATCACACTCTTCCTCTTTTTTATTCTCTCCATCACACTCTTCCTCTTTTTATTCTCCTCATCACACTCTTCCTCTTTTTATTCTCTCCATCACACTCCCTCTTTTATTCTCTCCATCACACTCTTCCTCTTTTATTCTCTCCATCACACTCCTCCTCTTTTTATTCTCCTCATCCACACTCCTCTTTTATTCCCTCAATCACACTCCTCCTCTTTTTATTCTCTCATCACACTCTTCCTCTTTTTATTCTCCTCATCACACTCCTCCTCTTTTATTCTCCTCATCACACTCTTCCTCTTTTTATTCTCCTCATCACTCCTCCTCTTTTATTCTCTCATCAACTCCTCCTCTTTTATTCTCTCCATCACACTCTTCCTCTTTTATTCTCTCCATCACACTCTTCCCTCTTTTATTCTCCTCATCACACTCTTCCCTCTTTATTCTCTCCATCACCTCCTCTTTTTAATTCTCTCCATCACACTCTTCCTCTTTTTTCTCTCCATCAAACCTCCTCTTTTTTCTCTCCATCACACTCTTCCTCTTTTTATTCTCCATCACACTCTTCCTCTTTTTATTCTCCCATCACCTCCTCCTCTTTTTATTCTCCTCATCACACTCCTCCTCTTTTATTCTCCTCATCACACTCTTCCTCTTTTATTCTCCCTCATCACACTCTTCCTCCTTTTATTCTCTCCATCACACTCTTCTCTCTTTATTCTCCTCATCACACTCCTCCTCTTTTTATTCTCCCTATTACACTCTTCCCTCTTTTATTCTCTCCATCACACTCTTCCTCTTTTTTTTCTCTCCATCACACTCCTTCCCTCTTTTTATTCTCTCCATCACACTCTTCCTCTTTTTTATTCTCCTCATCCCTCCTCCTCTTTTTATTCTCCTCATCACACTCCTCCTCTTTTTATTCTCTCCATCACACTCTTCCTCTTTTATTCTCCTCATCACACTCTTCCTCTTTTTATTCTCTCCATCACACTCTTCCTCTTTTATTCTCTCCATCACACTCTTCCTCTTTTTATTCTCTCCATCAACTCTTCCTCTTTTTATTCTCTATCATACTCCCCTTTTTTTATTCTCTCCATCCACACACCCACTCTTTCTTTTTAATTATCCACTCCTCCTCTTTTTTTCTTTCCATCACACTCCTCCTCTTTTTATTCTCCTCATCACACTCCTCCTCTTTTTATTCTCTCCATCACACTCTTCCTCTTTTTATTCTCCTCATCACACTCCTCCTCTTTTTATTCTTTCCATCACACTCCTCCTCTTTTTATTCTCCTCATCACACTCCTCCTCTTTTTATTCTTTCCATCACACTCCTCCCTTTAT
>CM022755.1:39788641-39793641 GCA_012411365.1 Ameiurus melas
AACAGAGAGAGAATAAAGAGAGACAGTAAAGCGCGAGTCAGACAGGGAGAAAGAGAGAGGACAGCAGAACAGAGTGAGAGAGACAAAGAGAGAGAAGAGAGAGCAGAACGGAGCGATAGAAAGAGAGAGAGCAGAACAGAAAGATAGAGAAAGAGAGGGAGACGATAAAGAGAGGAAGGCAGACATCAAGTGAGAGAGAGAGAGAGAGAGCAGAACAGAGAGAGAATAAAGAGAGAGACAGACAGGGAGAAAGAGAGAGGACAGCAGAACCGAGTGAGAGAGACAAAGAGAGAGCAGAACGGAGTGATAGAAAGAGAGAGAGAGAGCAGAACAGAGAGAGACAATAAAGTGAGAGAATAAAGGAGGGATGTTTTGTTGTTCGTCTCTTGAGGTAAATTGAAACCTTACTGCTCGAGCCACGTTGTCCCTGAGACAGTGGACACACACTCACCTTCCCCAGAGGATACACACACACACACACACACACACACACACACACAACACACACACACATACTCTTCTATTTTCATCCAGCCTTTACTATATGCAATCCAGTATAAAGGTTTGTGCCCCTGTAAGTCCCGCAGATTGATGATAGTGTGGGGCGGGTGTGTTTTAGGGGTGTGGCCTCCTTTTTACGGACACTTCACATCAACATAACTAAATAAACAGAAGCTGGATATAAGTCAGCTGTAGCTTCTAGTTGCTAGATGGCTGTTTTTTTTTTTTTTTTTCTTTTTTTGATGACGAGGTCAGGCATGCAGCGGAACTAAAGTCAGGACTGTAAATAAACCTGACACTTTGTTATCTGTAAGTAAACTCTTTATAAAATTGAAATAAAATTATATAAACCACAAGTGCATTTGCTTCACTGTAGCGAGTCTAGGCTGCGGAGGGCCGAGCACAGACATACAGGAAGCCACTTCAGTGCAAAATTTAGTGCTTTTTATTTACAGAGTGTCTTTAAAGTGCGGAAAAGTGGAGTGGAGTGAGGTGCACTGGTGCTGGGATCTTTGTGTCAAGGTTTGGTGGCATGGTGGTGTGATCCAGGACGGTTGTAGTTCTTTGCCTGGGAGTTCTGGTGAGGCAGCCAGAGAGCGCAATCTTCTTTGGAGGCAGCTTCTTCTGTGAGAGACAGAGATAAAGGCATTAGAATTAGCCACCAGCTGTGTGTGTTTCTGTAGCCACACTTTGTAGCCACGTGCTGTCAGGCTGTCCAAAACAAAAGTGGTGCTGAAGCAGAGCTGTTCTTTCAGCACCACAGCAGCAGTTTCAGGGGGAGCACTTTTCTTCTATTGTGCGCAGGCCGCCAGCCCGCGGTCACAGTACCCCACCTCAGGTCCAAGCCTACTGCCGTTGGGTGCTGGGGCCTCAGAGCATAATGTCACAAGAAGTCATCTGCGTTCCCATGTTGGACTCCTGCTCGGTGTTCAACCTGGAAAGAGAAGTCCTGCAATGAAAGGAACCATCGTGTTACGATGGCGTTGGTACCTTTTTGCTTTGGCCATCCACTGCAAGGGGGCGGGATTTGTCTCCAGGGTCACAGGTTGTCTACAGCAAGTTCTATTTTATTGCCAGAGCTTCTCTCTCCACAGCAGCGCACTTCCTCTCGGCTGGTGACAGTTTTCTACTGATGTATAGGACTGGGTGTTCTTCTCCGTTGAAGGTCTGCCAGAGAACGGCACCTAGCCCGGTCTCTGATGCATCTGTGTGGCCTGTAAACAGTAAGGGGAAACAGTCTGGGTTGCGTAGCACCGTTTGCGTAGTACTGGTTGCGTAGCGCTGGTGATTACCTCCTTTGGGGCTTGGAACGCCTACTCCACCTCGGCAGACCATCGCACCCGGTTCGGCTGTCCCTTCTCAGTAAGATCTGAGAGTAGGGAGGCTAAAGAGAAGAAGTTAGCCAAAAATCTGCAGTAATACCCTGCCAACCCCAAGAAGGCACGTACCTGTTTCTTTGATGTAGCCTGGGGGTAGTCTTTAACTGCCCCGATCTTCTTTGTTTGTGGTTTTAGGAGACATTCGGTCAGCCCCAGATGACACTTTTTTGGGTTGGCGGTCAACCTGACCTTCAGGACCTCCCCCAGGTGGAAGGTCTTTGACGACCTCCCCCAGGTGGAATAAGTGATCCGACCAAGTGGGTTAGGGTTAGAGTTAGTGGAGGAGTGTATGATCACATCGTTCGGGTTGGCAGCTGCAAATGCATGATGAGGTCATAAGATGATGTCAATTAATCTTTGGAATGTGACAGGTGCTCCATATAACCCAACGGGGGGAACCCAGTACTGCCAGTGGTCACTTGTGGTGCAAAAGGGAGTATTTGGTCTTGTCCCTGCGGCCAATTCTAATTGCCATTAACCTTTTGTGAGTTCTAGTGTACAAATAAATCGGGCTCTCCCAATCACTCCACTAGATCATCCCTTCAAGGGAGGGGATATATGTCAAAGTCTGAGACCTGGTTCAGCTTCATTGCAAAGCTGAATACTTCCATCGGGCTTCGGCACAGTTATGATGGGGCTGGACCAGGGGCTGGTGGATTCCTCAATGATGCTGTCTCTGAGCATTCAGCCAACTTCCGCCTCAGTAGCCTTGTAGCGGGCCTCTGGGACATGGTAGGGCCGCTGTCCGTAAACGAATCCTGTATGGGTTTTAATCTTGTGCTGGGCCAGTTACGTCATCCCTGGGGTAGTTGAGAAAATGTCAGCAAACTGATCTACCAGCTCCATCAACACCTGTCCCTTTGTGGGGGTTAAGTCTTCTCCGTGTTGGACCAAGGTACATTCACTGTGATCTGTGCCTAGGATAGTAAAAGCAGACACCACTGGAGCAGGCTCGACCCAATTTTTCAGCAGGTTTATGTGGTATATTTGTGTCTGCTCACTTACCGGGCTGTTGCAGGTGGTAGTTCACAGGACCCACCATCTCGAGGACTGTTTATGGGCCTTGCCATCGGGCCAGGAATTTACAAGAGGCGTTAAGCACTAGCAGGAGCACTCGATCATGGAAGATCCACTCTTGCATCTCTTACACAAACTCAACATGGAGCAAAACAGCGAGGGCTGCTCCTCCCAGGCTTCCTGGGCCATGTCCAACAGTCCTTGAGGTTGCTGTCCGAATGGTGTGAATGTTGCGTTACCTGTTGGAGGACAGGGGACATTGGGTTAATGTGTATGTGCATCTCACCTTCCACTGTGGTGTTCCCCTCGTTTTGGGCCATGTAGGCCTGCTAGAACCATGGAGCCTTCTCTCTTCATGGAGCCCTCTTGGTTTTGGGAGCTGGGGAGGTCAGAGATGATGAACACCAGGAGTGGCCAGATAGGCTTCAATATTATTCTCCTTTGTTAGCCGTGGCAGGAGGTGCTTGGCATCACGGCAGGGGTTGGGGAGGTGGATGGCAGCATTGGTGGAAGTTGTCTTGTGGGATAACAGCTCCCTGGTTGCGACTTGTAAGCTTTGTGCTAGCTGTTGGGTCACTGCTTGTTGTTGAATGTTTGTTTCGAGTAAATGCTGCAGAATGGGATCCATTTGGGTCCTCTCTGCCATTGTAGCTAGCCTAGGTTGTGGCGGGCTGAGCAAAGACACACAGGAGGCCACTCTTTAAAGTTGGAAAAAATGGAGTGGAGTGAGGTGCTCTGGTGCTGAGTTCTTTGTGCCAAGATTAGGTGGCATGGTGGTGTGATCCAAGAAGGTTGTAGCTCTTCGCAGAAACTAGGGAGTTCTGTTGAGGCATCCAGGGAGCGCAACCTTCTTCATAGGTGGCTTCTTCTGTGTGAGACAGAGAGAAAGGCATTAGAATCGTTATGGATTCTAATCGTCGCTCACCTGGCTGTAGGGGGAGAGCCCTTTTATACTCTCCCGTCGGCTGCTGGATGGTGGAGAGCTGCAGCGATGATCATTAGCCGCCAGCTGTGTGTGTTTCTGTACACCCACTTTGCAGCCACGTGCTTTCGGCCTGTCTAAAATAGAAGTGGTGCTGAAGCGGAGCTGTCCTTTCAGTACCATGGCGACAGTTGTGCTTTTCTTCTTATGTGCGCAGGCCGCCATCACATCACATCGTTCTGAAGGTTCGTATAGGACGCGAAATACTCACTCAAGATACGACACCATTTACTCTTGACCTTTAAAATGTTAAGCTCAATAGCCATCGCAGTAGACTGAATCAGTCTCAGATCGTCCTGAGTTTAAAGACTCATATGTACATAAGAACTTAATGAAACGTGGATAAGCGTCCGGCATCGAGACCCCAATCCGGAACAAAAACCTGAAGCAGGATCAAGGCGGAAACTGGAAATAAATTTTGATGTCAGCCTCTTGATATCCAGATGGTAGTGGAAGACATCTGGTAGGGTTTCAACAGATATGTGTGTGTGTGTGAGAAAGAGAGAGAGAGAGATACAGGAGCGAAGTATTACAACTGAGTGAATCCGAAAGCTGTTCAGAGGAAGTGAAAGCAGTCGGAGGCAGCTACAAACCCAGAGCTACAAAGCCAACGGCTGAGTATTATACAAGTTATTAAGGGATTTTTACAACGATTTTTATATTTCAGTGTCATGTAAATGGTTACAGTCTGCAGCACAAAAGTTTTGGCACCCCTAAAACCCCTGAATGGAAACGGGCGGCCGTAGGTAGGATGACTGCTCGGCCGTGTGGGTGTGTATCAGGTGCATATCCGGAGTCAGTACATTCGGTACGGCTGAATAATCCGTAGTTGATCCTCAGTCTGATGTCCGGAATGACAGCAGGATGACTTCCCACTCTGTGTACGCTGATTTACATATTGCGTGGGAGGTCTGATGAGGTCTGATCACGATGAGGAGCGGACGCAGACGACAAGAGATCGTTTTCTACACGTGTAATTAAACGCCATGTTAAGAAAAAAAATCACATATTACACCGATATAGATATATGGACGTGGTCTGCGTGGTTTAAATAAGGACAGTGTGTGACAGAGGGTGTGCAGGATTTTTGCAGTTCACTCTCTTTCTAATACGTTATCGTT
>CM022755.1:39801141-39808641 GCA_012411365.1 Ameiurus melas
ATAAATCCTGATGCGCTGGGCGGGTTAGAGCACAATGTGCTCACACACACACACAACACACACAGTCCTACAGAGGTCCGTATTTTGTAAATGAAATTGGATTTTGCTAAGAGAAGAAATTGAATAAGGAGTGTGTGTGAGTGTGTGTGAGTGTGTGTGGGTGTGTGTGTTCCTCATTTTATTTGTCGTAATTATTTTATTAAAAGTTGCTATATGTAAATAACAGCAGTTTAAGACGATGTACTTAGATGAATGTGTCACAACTAGTCGAAGTCATTAAAGGAAACCCTTTCGCTATCAGTTAGCAAATAAACAGAACACAGAGATGTGTTCCATTCCATTTAAAACATTTATAAACTCACTGCGCACAGCTACTTTTCAGTAGTTTCAGTAGCTCCGCCAACCCCCCCACCCCCACCCACCCCCACCACCCCCACCCCACCCCAAACGTCCATTGATTTCAATGATTTTTAATGGCTGGGTGTTTCGATAAATGTATGTTTGCATGGTTTATTGTTTGGATAGCTGGTTGTTTATATGGATGGTTGGTTGGTTTTATTGCTTGCTTGTTTGGCTTGTTGGTTGAATGGGTGGCTGATTGGTTGGTTGGCTGGTTGGTTGAGTGGTTGGTTGTTTGGCTGAGTGGTTGGTTGGTTGGTTGGTTGGATGAGTGTTTGATTGGCTGAGTGGTTGGTTAGTTGGTTGGTTGGTTGGTTGAATGGTTGGTTGGCTCAGTGGTTGGTTGGTTGGCTGAGTAGTTGGTTGATTGGTTGAGTGGTTGCTTGGTTGGTTGGTTGGTTGGTTGAGTGGTTGATTGGCTGATTGGTTGGTTGGTTGGTTGGTTGGTTGGTTGGCTCAGTGGTTGGTTGATTGGTTGAGTGGTTGGTTGGTTGTGGTTGAGTGGTTGATTACGTTTGGTTGTTGGTTGTTGGTTATTGGTTGGTTAGTTGGTTGGTTGGTTGTGGTTGGTTGTTGGTTGAATAGTTTCAGTTGGTTTGGTTGGTTGGCTCAGTCGATTGGTTATTGATTGGTCGTTGAGTGGTTGATTGGTTGGTTGGTTGGTTGGTTGGTTGGTTAGTTGGTTGATTGGTTGGTTAGTTGGGTGGTTGGTTGGTTGATTGGTTGGTTGGTTGGTTGAATGGTTGGTTGGCTCAGTGGTTGGTTGGTTGGTTGGTTGGCTGAGTGGTTGGTTGATTGGTTGGTTGAGTGGTTGATTGGCAGTGCAGTCTATCTTACTTGTTTAACTGAAAGAATAATAACCAAAGAAACAAACAAACATATATAAATATACATACATACACACATACATACATAAATAAATATGTCTGCCAAATAAATAAAGCTAATGTTTGCAGAAAAAATGGCTAGCTAGCTTAGTCAATGAGTATTCATGTGATACTAAACAATACACACACTAGCTAATGTCAGTGTAGTTTTAGAGCAATATCGTTATGAATTATCTCACTTACATTTACATTTATTACATTTAAATTGTTTATTGCTAAATAAATAAACAAATAAATCATTTCTAAACAACGGTGTAGCTATGTTCTAGCAAGAACACTAACTAGACAGCGTTTGGGACTCAGCCCACATTCTGCATTTGTAAAGTTATTTAATGTTCCTTCTCTCCTGAAAAACACAAT
Organism: Ameiurus melas; assembly: GCA_012411365.1. Lineage (NCBI taxonomy): Eukaryota > Metazoa > Chordata > Actinopteri > Siluriformes > Ictaluridae > Ameiurus > Ameiurus melas. The sequence continues at coordinate 39,802,788 of CM022755.1, forward strand.
GTTAACTGGAGTTTAATGCAACAGTGAAGAGCCTCCAGTGATTTGTACGATATTTATTTATTGATTGTGTGCCACACACACACACACACACACACACACACACACACACACACACACACACACACACACACACACACACACACATGCTCATGGAGGAATTCAGAGTTTAAGACAAACCGTGTGTGTTGTAACAAATCTCATATCAGTGAACACAGACTCAGCGCAGATGGTCTCTCTCTCTCTCTCTCTCTCTCTCTCTCTTCCCATCTTTTCATTCTGCAAGTTTCTTTCTCTTTTTTGCAGCTTGTCCTTTTCCTTCCTTTCTTTCTCTTTCACTTCGTTTCTTTTTCCCATAATTCCCCCTGCATTGTCATTCTTTCACCGTCTCCACTGCCCATTTAGTTTTTTCTTTTACTCGTTTCTTTTCTCTTTCTCTCTCTCCTATCTCCCTTTCTTTGTCCCTTCTTCTCTAGTTGCTCTCTCCATCTTTCACTATATCTTACGTTCTCAACTATTTATCTCGATCTCTTTGTCCCTTTTTTACCTTTCTCCTCTTTCTCTCTTTCTCCGCCAATCTTTTATTTTTTTTTTTTTTGCTTTGTTTTCTGACTTTCTTCCTTTTGTCTCGATTTCTGTTCCCCTTTGCCCCACTTTCCTCCCCATTCCCTCGTTCTCCTCCCAATTCCTCGATCCATTTTCCACCTTTCTATTCTTCCCATCGCTCTGTCTATCTGTCCCGTTCCCATCCCTCTCTCCCTCTTTCTCCCTGTCTCTCTCTCTCTCTCTCTCCCCTTCTTTCTCTCGTTATCATCACCATATCCCATTTCCTTTAGCTTTCTCTCTTTCAGTTTCCCTCTTATTTTTTCTCTCCTTCCTACCTTTAACTTTTATTTATTTTTTTTTTCTTCATCTCTTTCCGTTTCTTATTTCTCACAGCACCGAGGCCGGCTCCAGCTGTGCGAGTGCGAATAACAGAAAGAGAGCAGAGCCGAGCGCACATGGAAACACTATTCACATCTGGACTAGGAAGTGCACTAGGGGAAAACCCCACTAAGTGCACACTGAAGGATATATGGAGCGGTTCAGATCCTTGTGACAGACACAGAGAGAGGGGGATGTGGAAAGATTGAGAGAGAGAGAAAGAAAATAAAAGAGAGCGAGAGAGAGAATGAAAGGAGTGAGCGAGCTGACGGACCTGGGCGGATGTAATAAATAAAAGGCCGGCGTTAGCATGGGGCAGGTTTGGGACACAGCCCGCTGTGCAGTGTGTTGGCAGTTCGCTCATGAAACTGCCACTCTGTCAGCGAAGGCCGCTGTTTAACGAGTGTGTGTTAGTGTAACAAACGCAGCTCTAATGCCATTAGCCTTCCAGCGCCGGCCCATAACACCTCAGGACTCTGCAGCGAGCCGGCGTGCCTCACACTCTCCCTCACGTCTGTGTTTTAACAAGGCGCAATTAACTTTCCCTCAGCCGTTTATCCTCCCCTACCCAAACCGAATTTATCTTTATTATTGTTAGCGTGTCACAGAGGTCGCGTATAGGATCAGGAAACGAGAGCGGTTCCCGAGCCGACTCCCTTTTTTTTTTCCAGACAGAAACAAACGCCTTTTACACACCGTACTATAAGTTGACTCAGACACATCCTTTTTCTAACTGTTTTACCAACACGTCTGAGGAAAATGTTGATATTCTTCATAGTTTGGTCGTTAAAATAAAATCCGCTAGTTACGATCGTCATGATTTGGATGGATGCTAGGTTCTTACATCGTTTAGCCGCCCGCGCGTGAGGAAAACGCTGATGTTCGTTACGGTTGGGTCGGATTTCTGCTGACAGAGTGCCGTTACTTTGTCTGTCAGTTAGGTGCTAACTAGCTAAACTAGCCATTAGCTTGTTCATGCTAAGCATGCTTAGGTCTAGGCTAGCGCATTAGAATGAAAGTCATGTGTTTATAGCATACTCAGTGGTTAACGTCACGACGTGAAGGTGTAGTAAGAGTCAAAATCAGACCGAATTGTCGGGAAGGTCAACATTTACCTCAGGCGTGTTAGTCAATTTATTATAAAATGATCCGTATGCGTAAAATTACACTGTCATGAGTTCAGGCATATTGAGAAACGGCCATTTTGAGGACAATGTTTGTTGCTAGGCAACACCAAAGGATAAGCTAGCTAACGATCAGGTCTAATGTATTAGCTAGCACATTCAATGTTTTATGGCAGGCCATTTATAAATGTAGTAACAGTGAAAGTTGTATGCTCCGTATGACAGTAATTACACTGTCATCGCACTTAGCATCAGACGCTAACCGAACTTTCATGGATTTGGCCAATTGAGAATTGGGCCACATTGATGACACTGTTTGTTGCTAAGCAACACCAAGCATTCGATAGCACCAAGTGCTAACTGTACTTCCAGGTGTTTATCCATATTGAGAAACGCTGTACATGAACAGGTGTGTGTGTGTGTGTGTGTGTGTGTGTGTGTGTGTGTGTGTGTGTGTGTGTTTACCACCATAGATTGAAAGTACAGTTGAGTGGAATTTTGAGAGTAAGAATCCCAGGAGAATGCAGCTTTAACACCTCGCTGAGATTCCATCACAACACACACACACACACACACACACACACACACACACACACACACACACACACACATTCTGTTGAAGACATGAAAGGAGTGGAGCTGCAGAAAGATGGAGTGTTTCTATGCTTTTAACGCACACAGATTCTCTCTGCCTGACTGAGCACAGCAAGGAGACACACGCACACGCACACACACACACACACACACACACACACACACACACACACATACGCACACACACACACGCATGCACATCCTCTCCTCTCCTGCTTTCTCTTTCTCTATTACTTTCTCTTTTTCTCATTATCTTTTCTTTCTTCCTTCCTTTCTTTCTTTCTTTCTTTCTTTCTTTCTTTCTTTCTTTCTTTCACCTGCCTGTCAACCTTTCCTTCCCTTCTTGATTTCTCTTGTTCTCCATCCATCCTTCTTTTTCCCCCCTTTTCTTCCTCCCTCCGTGTATCCATTCTCCGTGTCTTTTGTCAGTCACTGTTTATTTTTCTCCCGCTGTGACTTTTATACTCTATACTCTATCCCTCCATCCTTCCCTCCTAGCTTCCTTCGTCCCGCTCTCTCGCTTCCTTTCCTGTTCTTCTTTTCATCTCCATCCTTCCATTCTTGCCTTCCTTGCCTCATCTTTCCCATTGTCCTACCATCTCCATCCTTTTTTTTATTCCCTCCTTTTTCTACCCCCCCCCCCTCTCCACCTCCATGATCCCTCCTCTCCCCTCTTTTCATTGTCTCCTTTCTTTTTTCATCCGTCTCTATCGCTCCGTTCTTTACTTTCGTCTTTCTTCCCGTGGCCACTTTTTCTCCTTCCTCTCTTTCTTTCACTCTTTCTGCCTTGTCTGTCCCCTACCCTTCTTCCTCCATTATTCCTTTATTCTTTCTCTTTCTCTCCTTTTATCTGTATATTCCTTTTTTTCTTATTGTCTCCGACATTCTCCTTTCTTTGTCTCTCTCTCTCTCTCTCTCTCCCTCCGTCGTGACTCAGTGACACTCATCCTGTGGCAGAAAGTGACAGACCAGCATGACACAGAGAGGGAAAAGTGAAAGAAAGGAAGAGAAGTGATACGGGAGGAAGCGACGAACAATTCTGATTCCACTAGGAGGAAGTGTTTATCAGACACATCGCTCTCTCGCTCATTCCCTCTCTCCCTCCTTCTCCCTCCTTCAGAATGACGTTTATTGTCTGTGGTAAAGGGTCTTGTCTCAAATCAGGAGCCGGGGAAACATTAGACGCGCGAGCGGTTTGTGGCGGAAATGTAGAACTTTGGATCCAAACTAATAGCTTAGCGTGCGCTAGCCCCGGCGCCATCGATCCCTCGTGCTGCTGATCTGTAGATCATTTCCGCTCGCACGGCTAAAGTTACACTCTACATCCGTTTCCAGGCGGAAGGACGCCGCGCGCACCTGCGCCGGGCCACGATTTCCGTTTTTTTCCTCCGTTTGTTTTTTTTCTTCATTGTGGAACTACAAAGCAACGCTGAGTGTGCGCGGGACAGAAATCTGACGTGCATAGCTACACACTGTACGATTTAGACGGTTTTAATGTGCGTTCGAGTCCTCCTGGGAAGTTCGTCTTTACGAGTTAAGAAATCGTAATTAACTAACCACACACACACACACACACACAAAAAAAAATGATCAAATACGGCAAGGTTTTTAACTCTACTTCTAAATAATGAAGAACCAAGAGTGCGAAAATCGGAATGTGTGTTTGGCTTTTTTTTTTTAAATATTTCATAGATGAAGCCAGTGTAAACGTTATCGCTACGTATTATAATGCTAGCGTATCTTGGGCAGGAAATTAGCTTGTTTTATTGTAAAAAAAAAAAAGAAAGAAAAAAAAAGCCTGACCTCGTAGTGGTGTGCGTGTGCAGTCGACTTGTAAACACGACCTTTCCAACATGGCTTCTGGATTCCGATTTTGCGTTGTCGATTTTGCATTCTACTTTAATGGACGACTTCGTAACCCGTGGTGGTATGAGAGGAATAAAAGACGTCGGGGTGGTGAGAGTAACGGTGTCTTCCCACCTTCCCTGTGATTGATCATTCTCCCGTAACAGCAACACTAAGCATTTCGTCCCTTATTCATTTGTACTGTTTGTTAGTTTATTTATTTATTGATTGATCTATTATTTAATCGATGTTATATTGTAAGATGGCTCACACGTATTTAGTGGCTTGCAAATAACCCGAAGTGGTCATCTATTGCTCGATCTAGGTGAGGTCCTATACGTTACGCCCGACAGCGTTGAGGCATTTGATGTGAATTTGTGTTGCTGTTTATTTTGTGTAGTAGTGAAAACTTGTAAAATAACGAAATATAATAACCGACACGATTTCTGACCTTATAGCAGCGTGTTTGTTTTTTTGCTGGTTGTTAACACGTTACACTTTCAGGTCTAGCATTTACTTAGGAGTGTTCTGAAACATGGTTTCCATGGTTACAGCAGTTAGCATGGTGAGGTTCGTAAATTACCCCTAATAATGATGAATACATTTATTTCTTCTTGAGCCTCGGTGTTTAGGTCTGATTGAGAAAATGTACGAAATTAACAAACACAGGATGTAAAAAAAAAAATAAAAAATGAAGAAGAAGAAGAAGAAGGTGTGTGTGTGTGTGTGTGTGTGGTGTTGGCTTCCGCCATGAGTATTGGTAATTCATCGTGACCTGCTCTCTTGGCGCTCGTTCGGCCCGTCATATGGCCCAGTAGGAAGGTGTTATTTAACACACAGTCATGATGTGCATCGCTAATTCGTCTCTGAAAGAAAAAAAAAAAAAAAAACATCATGCTAGCACAGCGCGAGAAAATGAACCTCAGAGGTGTCTCTGGATCGGGTCGCTTCAGAACGGGAAAAAAATTCAACTAAATAAAACTCCGAATTAGCATGTTCACCATCTTGTCGGGTTTATTGTGGTTATAGCGGGACGTGATCTCGCTGACACCGGACCGGACCGGACTAATCACTCATCGCGCTCAGTTATTTCATCTCAGAAAATGAGGCTGGGCTTTTATTTGAGTTCTTTTCATTATTCAGAAATGATTAGCATCATTTGTACTAGAGAATTCATCACATACTAAATATAATAGATAATAAACATTTATGCTACAATTTTTAGAAGGAGTTTCTGATGAGTCGCACCACATGATGCGGAACATGTGTTTAATTGTTGAAGGGATTTGGGGGATGTTTTTATATATATATACATTTACAATTAATATATTTAATATGTAAATATAATTTTATATATATTTATAATGAAC
>CM022755.1:39818641-39840206 GCA_012411365.1 Ameiurus melas
GTGTGTGTGTGTAGTGTGTGTGTGTAGCTGGAGGAAACTCACAGAGCAAGTGTATCCATCATGAGGAACAGTCAGCGTAATGGAACTGAATTCGGCCTAGGGGAGATGAATGGACCTCCGAGTCTCGTTGTTCGGCCAACATTTCCTCCGAACACAGCCCCCGATCTCTTACACACACTCGCACACACACACACACACACACACACACACACACACACACACACAGTTCACTGCAAGTCCAACCAATCAGAGAGATTGTCTTTGATCTGAAGGGCGGGGCTAGCACTTGTAATGGTATGCACGTATACACTCCTGTAGAAGGTTTTAAGGTTTAGAGAACTCACTGTGAGACAGGATAGTGCTCAGGATGGTTTATGCTCCTGTAAGGTTTGGGTGTAGGGGTTGGGGTGTAGGGGTTTGGGTGTAGGGGTTTGGGTGTAGGGGTTGGGGTGTAGGGGTTGGGGTGTAGGGGTTTGGGTGTAGGGGTTGGGGTGTAGGAGTTGGGGTGTAGGGGTTGGGGTGTAGGGGTTTGGGTGCAGGGGTTTGGGTGTGTGGGATGGGGTGCAGGGGTTTGTGTGCAGGGGTTTGGGTGTAGGGGTTTGGGTGTAGGGGTTTGGGTGTAGGGGTTGGGGTGTAGGGGTTGGGGTGTAGGTGTTTGGGTGTAGGTGTTTGGGTTTACAGGAGGCACATATAGCATGCTTTATTCTCATATAGAATGGTGTAGGGTTTATGTAGAGATTAGGTTTAAGAGTTTAGTGTTGGTTTTAGGGTGTAAGGTTTCGTGTGTATGATGTAGGGTTAAGGGTGTAGGGTTTAGGTTGTAGGGTTTAAGGTGTATGATCTTGGGTTCAGGGAGTATGGTTTAGGGAGTAGAGTCTAGGGGTAGAGTGTAGGGTTTAGGGTGTATGATGTACAAGTTAGATTTTATGGTTTTGGGTGTATGATTTAATGTTTAGGGGTAGAGTGTAGGGTTTAGGGTGTGTGGTTTAGGGTGGATGATGTAGAATTTAGGGTGTATGGTTTAGGGTGTATGATGTAGGATTTAGAGTGTATGATGTAAAATTTAGGGTGTATGATGTAGGGTTTAGGGTGTATGGTTTAGGGTGTGTGATGTAGGGTTTAGGGTGTATGATGTTGGGTTTAGGGTGTGTGGTTTAGGGTGGATGATGTAGAATTTAGGGTGTATGGTTTAGGGTGTATGATGTAGGGTTTAGGGTGGATGATGTAGGATTTAGAGTGTATGATGTAGAATTTAGGGTGTATGATGTAGGGTTTAGGGTGTAGGGTGTAGGGTTTAGGGTGTTATGTTGGTTTAGGGTGTATGGTGTATTTTGTTTTTGTGTGTTTGTTGGTGTTGTGTTTTTTTGGTGGTGTGTGGTGGTGTTTGTGGGTTTTGGGGTGTGGGTGTGGGGTTTGGTGTGTTTTGTGGTGGGGTTTAGGGGTTAGTTGTAGGGGTTTAGGGTGTATGATGTAGGGTTTAGGGTGTAGAGTGTAGGGTTTAGGGTGTATGATGTAGGGTTTAGGGTGTAGGGTGTAGGGTTTAGGGGACACACTATGAGATACAGGATTGTTAAATGATGGTGTATGCTCATTAACATAGCATTTTATATAAAATAAACTTTTAGCCTTTTATCAATTATGTTGGTCTGACTGTGTGTGTGTTGTGTGTGTGTGTTGTGTGTGTGTGTGTGTGTGTGTGTGTGTGTGTGTTTGTGTTGTGTAATACGCAGTCACTTCCTGTCCTCATTAGCTCTCTCTGTATCCAACACACTTAGTCACATTTTTGCAGCTGTGTTTTAACCGAGAGACTCAAATGTGTTTCTAAGGAGCGCAAGAGACACGGCTAGGAATGCAGCGTGCACACACACACACACACACACACACACACACACACACACACACACACACACACACACACACACACGCGAGCGCGCACACACACACACACACACACACACACTGAAGGAAGTTAAGAAGGTGTGTCCTTCTTGTCTGTCAGTCACAGTAAAAGGCATGGCCTCTGTACCTATCAATCACAATGAAGGAGGCGTGGCTTCTGTACCTATCAGTCACAGTGAAAGAGGCGTGGCCTCAGACATTAGTATGATAAGCTGTTTTAGGTCCACAGAAAAGAACTATTCACACACACACGCAGACACAAACACACACACACACACACACACGCACACACACGCACACACGAACACACACACACTCACACACGCACATTAATTTCAATGTGTCGCTTTCTACTCTTTTGTGGCTCTATCACTTTTTGTATTCTGGTAGTCAAATATTGGAGGGATAGAAGTTTAGCGGTACCTCACTTACGCTTCTTCTGGACTACATTGTTACTCCATTCATCCCTCACTCATCCCTCACTCATCCCTCGTTCATCCCTTGCGCTGGAACACACAAATAATCACAATGAAGTACATCATTTTTTTTGTTCCGTTCTTTTTGTCTTTCTTTGTTGATTGCGGTGTCTCAGACTAACACATGGACCGGCGATGGAGAGATCGGTCTGTACAGGAAGTTACCATGATTGCATGATTACACACACACACACACACACACACACACACACACACACACCTCTCTCTCTCTCTCTCTCTCTCTCTCCCGGCTGCAGCTGCTTCAGCTTTAATCCTAGTCTTTAAACAATGTTTATAGAGGGGTCAGTGGTTACAGGAGCATGGCTCAAACTTAAATATCACACACACACACACACACACACACACACACACACACACACACACACACACACACAGACACAATATAGTTTCCAAGTTGGTCAATATGAACTCTCCATCTCTCAGACTCTCAGATAGTTGCAGACACACTCAAGATGTTTCTCTGTGTGTGTGTGTGTGTGTGTGTGTGTGTGTGTGTGTGTGTGTGTGTGTGTGTGTAAGACATCATTAGTTGTTAACCGTGTGCGTTTAACACATTTAAACTCTGTCACCTTATTTCACAAGTCTGTTTTAATTGACAGACTTGAGTGTGTTTCTAAGCAGTTCTGAGACATGGCTACGAATGCAGTGAGCACACACACACACACACACACACACACACACACACACACACACACTTTACCTCTGATTGTCAATCAACACTCATTAGTCATTAGCAGGCTAAACTAACATCGTTCATCCCTCTCTGTGAGGCGAGGGGAAGGAGGGATGAAGGGAGAGGTGGAGGAGTGTTAGTGCTTCACTGACCATCTGGATGAGGACGAAGCCAAACGCTAATGAATTACTGATTAAAATTAATCACAGATTAAAGCTCACACACTATCGATCTGCCTCTCTGTTACATAAGCAGTGTGACAGAGAGAAAGAGAGAGGGGGGGGGGATGAAGGGATAGAGAAAAGAAAAAGTAAAAGGAGGTGAAAAAAAGGAAAGAAGCTGGAAAGGAAATAGGAGAGGAAAAACAGGAAGAGTAACGAAAGAGAGGAAAAGAGAGACGGAAGATGCAGGTAGAGAAGAGAAATGGAGAGGAAGAGAGAAGAAGAAAACAATCAGAGAGAGAGAGAGAGAGAGAGAGAGAAAAGATAACGAGAACAAAACATACAACACACTCTGTGACCTTTCCTTTATCACCGCCAATCTGTTTTGTAAATATTAATTTATTCATGAGCTCACATCTGTTCATTTAAAGCCGCACTCTGCAATCTGAGAGCTGTAAACGAGCGAAAGGTTAACCGACTGATACACTGAGAGAGAGAGAGAGGGGGGAATGAAGAGGGAGGGAGAGATAATAGGAAAGCAAGGAATAAAGAGTAAGAAAACAAGGGGAAGTGGAATAAGAGGGAACAGAAAGAAAAATGGAAGATGGGAGAAATAGACCGAGTGAAATGAGGAGTGAGAGTGAAAGAAAGAAAGAAAGAAAGAAAGAAAGACAGGAAAAAATAGAGAGGAAGAAAAAGTGGAAAGAATGGACTTTAGAATGAAAAAAAAAGAAAGAAAGAGTAATTAACAATGAGAAAATGATGGAGAAAGACCAATCATTAAAGAGGAGAGCAGGAAAAAGAGAAAAAGAAAACAAAAGTTAAGAGAAGAGTAAAGATGAGAAAGATGAAGCAAGAGGGTGAAAGAGAGAGAGACTGAGAGAGAGATACAGCGAGCGTGATGGAGATAGAGAGACAGACACATAAAGAGAGAGAGATACAGCAAACGTGATGGAGATAGAGAGACAGACACATAAAGAGAGAGACAGACACATAAAGAGAGAGAGATACAGCAAATGTGATGGAGATAGAGAGACAGACACATAAAGAGAGAGAGACTGAGAGAGAGATACAGCAAATGTGATGGAGATAGAGAGACAGACACATAAAGAGAGAGAGATACAGCAAATGTGATGGAGATAGAGAGACAGACACATAAAAGAGAGAGAGAGATACAGCAAATGTGATGGAGATAGAGACGAACACATAAAGAGAGAGAGATACAGCAAATGTGATGGAGATAGAGACAGACACATAAAGAGAGAGACTGAGAGAGAGATACAGCAAGCGTGATGGAGATAGAGAGACAGACACATAAAGAGAGAGACAGACACATAAAGAGAGAGAGATACAGCAAACGTGATGGAGATAGAGAGACAGACACATAAAGAGAGAGAGACAGACACATAAAGAGAGAGAGATACAGCAAATGTGATGGAGATAGAGAGACAGACACATAAAGAGAGAGAGACTGAGAGAGAGATACAGCAAGCGTGATGGAGATAGAGAGATAGACACATAAAGAGAGAGACAGACACATAAAGAGAGAGAGAGAGATACAGCAAGTGTGATGGAGATAGAGAGACAGACACATAAAGAAAGAGAGACTGAGAGAGAGAGAGAGAGAGAGAGAGACTGTATAACAAATCCATCAGTAGTATGGCAGATTGAGTGTGTTAAATGTCAGTGTGTGAGGGTTTAGGGAGTAAATAACACACACACACACACACACACACAACACACACACGCACACACAGTGTGAGTTTATGAGGACGAGGCGGAGACACAGTGGACGGATTAGCGGCGTGTGTAAAGAGCATCTCTTACACTCATCAATAAACACACTGAGACACGCTGAGAGAATGAGGCTGGGAGCAAACTCCACAATAAACTGTGTCAGAAACGCACACTTTACACCACTGACACCAAATGACACAACAATGTACTACACAATACTACACAATACCACTCCGCTGACATCATACCACACCATACTACAACCCCACGTCCATAAAAAGTTGGGACGGTGCGTGAAATGTAAATAAAAACAGAACGCAATAAAACCCGTATGTTATTCACGATAGAACACAAAGACTCCGCCTCTCTAAGATCCTCTTTTGATACCCAGTGTAACCTGGGGACCTGTTATCATTGTTATCATCGGGACCTGTTCCCAACTAACCTCCAGCTCTTTCTTTTCACTAACACTTACTTTCCCAGCCTTCTGTTGCCCCTGTCACAACGTTTGTGAGAAGTGTTTCGGCATCAGATTACAAATGAAATGATTTATTTTCCTTAAAACGGTACATTTCTTCAGTTTAAACATGTGATATCCTTTCTGTGTTCTATCATGAATAACATACGGGTTTATGAGATTTGCAAATCATTACATTCTGTTTTTATTTACATTTTACACAGCACCCCAAACTACTTCACAATACTACACAGTACTACACAATACCACACCACTGACACCATACTACACAATACTACACAATACTACACAATACTACACAATACTACACATTACTACACAATACTACACCACTGACACCATACTACACAATACTACACAATACTACACATTACTACACAATACTACACATTACTACACAATACCACACCACTGACACCATACTACACAATACTACACATTACTACACAATACTACACCACTGACACCATACTACACAATACTACACAGTACTACACAATACTACACAATACTACACAGTACTACACAGTACTACACAATACTACACCACTGACACCATACTACACAATACTACACAGTACTACACAATACTACACCACTGACACCATACTACACAATACTACACAGTACTACACAATACTACACCACTGACACCATACTACACAATACTACACATTACTACACAATACTACACCACTGACACCATACTACACAATACTACACAATACTACACATTACTACACAATACTACACCACTGACACCATACTACACAATACTACACAATACTACACAATACTACACAATACACACTACTCTGACACCATACTACACTACTACACAATACTACATCTCTCTCCTCTCTTCTCCCTTCTTCTCTCTCCTCTTCTTTTCTCTCTTTTTCTCTTTTTTCTTTTTTTTTTCTTTTTTTTTTTTTTTTTTTTTTTTTTTTTTTTTTTTTCCATACTACACATACTACACAATACTACACCACTGACACCATACTACACAATACTACACAATACTACACAGTACTACACAATACTACACCACTGACACCATACTACACAATACTACACAGTACTACACGATACTACACAATACCACACCACTGATACCATACTACACAATACTACCCTGCACTGTGAGTGTGTGTGTGAGTGTGTGTGTGTGTGTTGTGTGTGTGTGTGTGTGTGTGTGTGTGTGTGTGTGGTGTGTGTGTGTGTGTGTGTGTAGTGTGTGTGTGTGTGTGAGTGTGTGTGTTAGTGTGTGTGTGTGTGTGTGTGAGTGTGGTGTGTTGTGTGTGTGTGTGTGTGTGTGTATGTGTGTGTGTGTGTGTGTGTGATGTAGTGTGTGTGTGTGTGTGTTTATGGTGTGTGTGTGTATGTGTGTGTGTGTTGTGTATGTGTGTATATATGTATGTGTGTATATATATATGTATTGTGTGTGTTTTGTTGTGTGTGTGTGTATGTATGTGTATGTATGTGTATGTGTGTGTATTTTGTTTGTGTATGTATTGTGTGTGTGTAGTTGTGTGTGTGTGTGTGTGTGTGTGTGTAAGTAGTTGTATGTATGTGTAGTGTGTATATGTATGATGTAGTGTGTTGTGTGTGTTGTGTAGTGTGTGTGTGTATGTGTGTGTGTGTGTTTATATGTATGTGTGTTTTGTAGTATGTGTGTGTGTGTTGTGTGTTGTGTGTGTATGTGTGTGTTTTGTTGTGTGAGTATTGTGTATGTGTATGTGTGTATTTTATGTGTATGTGTAATATTGTGTATGTATGTGTGTGTGTTGTGTGTGTGTATATTTGTATATATATTGTGTGTGTTGTATGTATGTTTGTATGTGTATGTATGTGTATGTGTATAATGTGTGTATATATTTTGTGTGTGTGTATGTTTGTATGTATATTGTTTATGTGTTTTTTTTTTTTGTGTGTGTTTATGTGTTTGTGTGTGTAGTGTGTGTGTTTGTGTGTGTTTGTGTGTGTGTGTGTTTGTAGTGTGTGTGTGTGTGTGTGTATATGTGTATGTGTGTGTGTGTGTGTGTGTGTGTGTGTATGTTGTTGTGTGTAGTGTGTGTAGTGTGTGTGTGTTGTGTGTGTGAGGTGTGTGTGTGTGTGGTGTGTGTGTGTAGTGTTGTGTGTGAGTGGAATAAACGGGGGGATATTTTGTGAGCAAAGCGTGAACAAGTCCTATTAAGCAGTGTTATTGTATTTGTAGTTGCTTCATCTCGCACCCCCTTCGTTCCTCTCACCACTCATTATCTCAGTTCTGTTTTGGTTCCTTCCAGTCTTTAAGTTCAAAATAAGAATAAGTGGGGGTGGGGTTGTGTGGTGTTGGCTGGGGTGAGCTGTCACTATGGAGGACAGGGGTCGATTGGGTGGGGGGGGGGGGGGTTGGGGAAAAGGGGGAGCTTTTCCACAAGCATGGGGGGTTGGTGTGGGTTTAAGTGTGGGATTGTGGGGTGTTTGGTTTGTTGGTGGGGTTGTATGATCTGAAAGCTCTCACTTTATCAGGAACTAGTATGTTTTTTTGTAAAATTGGAGGTATGCCAATGGGGGGTGGCACATCAAAGAAAGAAGAAAGGGGAAGAAGATTGGATTGGTAATGCACATTGGGAGAGTGCACATATCTGGTGTGTGTGTGTGTGTGTGTGTGTGTGTTTAAAATGATCTCTTTACTCAAATAAGTTTCAAACCATATCTGTTCAATTTTAACATCAGCACGAAGCCACACCCACTGATGAATATGTAAATGGAGGAGGGTTTAAAGTGTTTCTACGGCATATTTTCCTACTGTGTGATGGCAAGTGATGGAATTTGTATTTGTGTGTGTGTGTGTGTGTGTATGTGTGTGTGTGTGACTCCTACTCTGTTCTCACCCCCGACCCCGTCTCCTTCTCCCACCCCGTGTGAGTGTGATTAGTCGCCTCTCGGGGCATGCTGGGAAATCACCTGCTCGGTTTAGCGCAGCGTTAGCGTGGATGTTAGCGAGGCGTGTATTCCGTTATTCCTGTGCTGCGCGCTCCGTGGCGCGGCGGGACTCCTGATTAGAGCGAGTCGAGCTGCGTTTGTCCTTTATCATCACTCCGTGATCGTTGCTTCGCTCGGATTTTTCCTGACAGCGCCACAATTATCTCGGATCTGCATGACGTGCACCGGAGCAGAAGAGCAGGTCCCATTTAAGCCCTTCTTTTTTCTACATATTTCTTTTTTTTTTGTTTTCCTTTTCGGGGCTTTCACTCAGGAAGAGCCCTCGGACCGAGAGCAGCGGGGAGTCGCGGTCACTCTGAATGAAGCGGCTTATCTCTCTCTCTCTCCCTCTCTCGCCCGCTCCCCCGGGTCGCTCCGGGGGGTCTACCCCAGTGAGGGGCAGTGGCAGCTGATCCTGCCCCCCTGCTGCTCCCTCCTCCGTCCGCACTCATCCACCCACATCATCCAGATTGTGCGAAAGCGGCATGAGGCACAAACACACAAACACACACTGAGAGAGAGAGAGAGAGAGAGAGAGAGAGAGAGAGAGGATAAAATATAGAATGAAAAGAAAGAGAGAATGAAAGCGGGATACGTTGGTAAGAATTAATTGGGGAGAGAGATATTTCATATTTAATCAATTAGAAAATGGGGGGAAAATATCAATAAATGCAATTTAAATGTATTTATTTGGTTTTTTTTTATCTCTGTTCAATTCTATATGGACACTGAGATGTAACTGGATATAGTCATGGCAGTAAAACTTTCTGAGAGAGAGAGAGAGAGAGAGAGAAGGAGAGAGGAGATATAGTTGGGAGAAGGTGTGAGACAGACAGGAGGATAGACGTGAGTGGGTGAGGAAGAGGGAGTGAGAGAATTTGGTTAGCGGGGGAGCGGAAAACAAATAGAGTGGGAGAAAAAGGGAAGAGAAAATGAGTAAAACGGGTGTGAGGAAGAGAAAAGGAGGAAAGAAATCCAGAGAATGAAGGAGAGATACAGGATAGAGAGAATCTTATCTTTCCCTGATTTGGGAAAGTTAAGAGTTCCCTGATTTGGGAAAGATAAGAGTTCCCTGATTTGGGAAAGTTAAGAAAGATAAGAGTTCCCTGATTTTGGGAAAGTTACGAGTTCCCTGATTTGGGAAAGTTAAGAATTCCCTGATTTGGGAAAGATAAGAGTTCCCTGATTTGGGAAAGATAAGAGTTCCCTGATTTGGGAAAGTTAAGAGTTCCCTGATTTGGGAAAGATAAGAGTTCCCTGATTTGGGAAAGTTAAGAGTTCCCTGATTTGGGAAAGATAAGAGTTCCCTGATTTGGGAAAGATAAGAGTTCCCTGATTTGGGAAAGTTAAGAGTTCCCTGATTTGGGAAAGTTAAGAGTTCCCTGATTTGGGAAAAAAATAAGAGTTCCCTGGTTTGGGGAAGATAAGAGTTCCCTGATTTGGGAAAGTTAAGAGTTCCCTGATTTGGGAAAGATAAGAGTTCCCTGATTTGGGAAAGTTAAGAGTTCCCTGATTTGGGAAAGATAAGAGTTCCCTGATTTGGGAAAGATAAGAGTTCCCTGATTTGGGAAAGTTAAGAGTTCCCTGATTTGGGAAAGATAAGAGTTCCCTGATTTGGGAAAGTTAAGAGTTCCATGATTTGGGAAAGATAAGAGTTCCCTGATTTGGGAAGATAAGAGTTCCCTGATTTGGGAAAAGATAAAGAGTTCCCTGATTTGGGAAGATAAGAGTTCCCTGATTTGGGAAAGTTAAGAGTTCCCGTGTTGGGAAAGATAAGAGTTCCTGATTTGGGAAAGATAAGAGTTCCCCTGATTTGGGAAAGTAGAGTTCCCTGATTTGGAAAGATAAGAGTTCCCTGATTTGGGAAAGTTAAGAGTTCCGATTTGGAAAAGATAAGAGTTCCCTGATTTGGGAAAGATAAGAGTTCCCTGATTTGGGAAAGTTAAGAGTTCCCTGATTTGGGAAAGTTAAGAGTTCCCTGATTTGGGAAAGTTAAGAGTTCCCTGATTTGGGAAAGTTAAGAGTTCCCTGATTTGGGAAAGATAAGAGTTCCATGTCTTTATGTGTTTGCTTCAACTTGGATATAATAATAATAATAATAATAATAATAATAAGACAATAATGGTTAGTCCTAGGGCGCCGTGTGTGTTTTCGCTATGGGGCGGAGCTCCGGGGTTGAAAACTCTCAGACCCGCTAACAGTACGTAGCGACTAGATCAGAGACCTAACCTGTAAACACGTGACTCGTCCTACCTAATGCTTACCTTTAAATGCGAGCGTTACGTGTTAAAACAGCGAATATCGTCGGAGACACACTTCTTACACGCTGCGCTTCGGAGTTTATGAACAGGGCCGTGATAAATAAGGGGCGGGGTTAAATAGCGGTACGCTGGAATAATAAAATGATCGTCTGTAGCGTGTGGGAGATGTTTTAGGATTCAGCTGCTTTCTCCCTGAAGATGTTCAGTAGGTAGGCGATAAAATTATGAATTCTGTACACTACCGTGTGTGTGTGTGTGTGTGTGTGTGTGTGTGTGTGTCTAATAGGGAGGCTTTTGGGATTTAGCTTGGGGCTATTCTATATATAATCGCACTATTACCTTCTTTAACACTCTGTATACTGGACAATATGTCTAAATAAATGTCCAGTTAGGTTGTAGTGTTTAAACAAACAGCTTCGAAAGTCATTATTAACAGTTAATGATATGTAATGATAATATTTAATCATTATTTAATACTTCGTTTCAATCCGAGATTTTGTGTGTGTGTGTGTGTGTGTGTGTGTATGACAGGGTACACTGCGGTGTGTTAAGCTGCTAACACCGTGTGACCTCAACGCTCTCTTCCAGGCAAAGCCATAAACGCGCGATGATGATGTTTTATTAATACGAAGAACACCGGAGCGCATTAACGCTGCGCTGAGGTTCCGAGAGACGTCCTGAGAGATCGATCGGTACTCCATTACGTCTCTGTGGATGGGGGTCCGGATTAGGAGCAGGCTCGGCGTCGGTGCGTTTGCTACAGGAGCGCCACCCTGAGGGAAGGTTTCTGTTAGGAGATGTTTATTTATGGAAAGGAGCCTCCAGTGTCAGCGCTTTGTAACAGTCTGAAACGGGTTCAGGATACATATCTAGTCAGGGTGTGTGTGTGTGTGTGTGTGTGTGTGTGTGTATGTTGGTGCGTGAAACCAAAGATAAACGGTTAATTAACGCTGTCTCCCTATTGACATCAACATGTTTACTGACTTGTATAGAGGCTTTATGGAGGGTGTTTATGGCTCACAGATGTTCAGGCTGATGCTCGTGGTCTTTATGCAGCAGCACCGTTGTGTGTGTGTGTGTGTGTGTGTGTGTGAGTTTGATGTGGCCTGAAGGGCACTTGGTAGGGAGGAGGTGGCCTAGAAGGTCACTAACATCTGTGCTGATTGCTGCTGACCCCTTCTTGAACTCAGACCCCTAATGAGCCTGACACACACACACACACACACACACACACACACACACACACACACACATAGTGACAAACCCAGATAGTTCAATGATCTTTTCAAGTGAATAATAATTTATGTATCAAATCAAATTGAATGAAATATAATTGTTGTATAATGACGGTGTCATTATTATGTAGTGGATGTTTAATAATATATCATTAATAATATATAGTTTAATAATAAATGTAATAACAAGCAAACCGTACAAACAAAATGGCGGCAAAACCATAGTACAGATTAAAAAAAAAAAAAAAAATAATAAATGAGTTTAATAATGTTTAAAACATACAAAATATAATGCTTTATTAAACATGATGCAGGTGTGAGTGATGGACTTTGCTAACTTCCTTATTCTTCTTCTCCCTTATTATTATTATTATTATTATTATTATTATTATTATTATTTTTATTATTGCTAGTGTTATAGCAGTGTTGCAATATTGCCTGCATTAAATTACACACAGCTCAGGGGCAGGCTGAATAAATATTCCATGTTAAGTTCGGTATCAGGGGACAGACACAGAGAGTCACGCCCACTGAGGGATGATTGTGACAGTGTGTGTGTGTGTGTGTGTGTGTGTGTGTGTGTGTGTGTGTGGTGAGAAAATGCTCACACTTCACTAGCTGATGGATATACTGCTGTCCCCGCTGTGGATATGCTTAATTTGCAACTTAATGAAGCAGTTACAGTGCCGGAGTCATCAGCAGTACAGTACACACACACACCCACACACACACACACACACACACACACACACACACACACACACACTGCATGGTGTCTTAGTAGCCGTGAAGCTTATCAAGTAATGTCAGGACTGGTGGTGTCACGATGAATCCGGTTTGAAGATGGTGAATAATGTCGAGTTGTTTGTTTGTTTGTTTGTTTGTGTGTGTGTGTGTGTCTTAGTAAACAAGGCAATCTGCCGAGTTATGAACACAAATCCCAACATCAGAGCGCTGATGATGTCATCACTGCACTTCTGTTCCGGACTCTTCACCCCTCTTCACATGAACAGCTACCTACCGACTTAACATAGACAAGATGCGAAGACACAGACGTGTTTTATTCTATTCAACACTCAACATAGCTGTCATATCTAGTAACATAACAGCTACATCTAGTAACATAACTACATCTAGTAACATAACTACATCTTAACTACATCTAGTAACATAACTACATCTAGTAACATGACTACATCTAGTAACATAACAGCTACATCTAGTAACATAACTACATCTAGTAACATAACTACATCTAGTAACATAACTACATCTAGTAACATAACTACATCTTAACTACATCTAGTAACATAACTACATCTAGTAACATGACTACATCTAGTAACATAACAGCTACATCTAGTAACATAACTACATCTAGTAACATAACTACATCTTAACTACATCTAGTAACATAACTACATCTAGTAACATAACTACATCTAGTAACATAACTACATCTAGTAACATAACTACATCTTAACTACATCTAGTAACATAACTACATCTAGTAACATGACTACATCTAGTAACATAACAGCTACATCTAGTAACATAACTACATCTAGTAACATAACTACATCTAGTAACATAACTACATCTTAACTACATCTAGTAACATAACTACATCTAGTAACATAACTACATCTAGTAACATAACTACATCTTAACTACATCTAGTAACATAACTACATCTAGTAACATGACTACATCTAGTAACATAACAGCTACATCTAGTAACATAACTACATCTAGTAACATAACTACATCTTACCTACATCTAGTAACATAACTACATCTAGTAACATAACTACATCTAGTAACATAACTACATCTAGTAACATAACTACATCTTAACTACATCTAGTAACATGACTACATCTAGTAACATAACAGCTACATCTAGTAACATAACTACATCTAGTAACATAACTACATCTAGTAACATAACAGCTACATCTAGTAACATAACTACATCTAGTAACATAACTACATCTTAACTACATCTAGTAACATAACTACATCTAGTAACATGACTACATCTAGTAACATAACAGCTACATCTAGTAACATAACTACAGCTAGTAACATAACTACATCTAGTAACATAACAGCTACATCTAGTAACATAACAGCTACATCTAGTAACATAACTACATCTAGTAACATAACAGCTACATCTAGTAACATAACTACATCTAGTAACATAACTACATCTTAACTACATCTAGTAACATAACTACATCTAGTAACATGACTACATCTAGTAACATAACAGCTACATCTAGTAACATAACTACATCTAGTAACATAACTACATCTTAACTACATCTAGTAACATAACTACATCTAGTAACATAACTACATCTAGTAACATAACTACATCTAGTAACATAACTACATCTTAACTACATCTAGTAACATAACTACATCTAGTAACATGACTACATCTAGTAACATAACAGCTACATCTAGTAACATAACTACATCTAGTAACATAACTACATCTTAACTACATCTAGTAACATAACTACATCTAGTAACATAACTACATCTTAACTACATCTAGTAACATAACTACATCTAGTAACATGACTACATCTAGTAACATAACAGCTACATCTAGTAACATAACTACATCTAGTAACATAACTACATCTAGTAACATAACAGCTACATCTAGTAACATAACTTCATCTAGTAACATAACTACATCTTAACTACATCTAGTAACATAACTACATCTAGTAACATGACTACATCTAGTAACACAACAGCCATCTAGTAACATAACTACATCTAGTAACATAACTACATCTAGTAACATAACAGCTACATCTAGTAACATAACAACTACATCTAGTAACATAACTACATCTAGTAACATAACAGCTACATCTAGTAACATAACTACATCTAGTAACATAACTACATCTAGTAACATAACAGCTACATCTAGTAACATAACAGCTACATCTAGTAACATAACTACATCTAGTAACATAACTACATCTAGTAACATAACAGCTACATCTAGTAACATAACTACATCTAGTAACATAACTACATCTAGTACCATAACTACATCTAGTAAATAACAGCTACATCTAGTAACATAACTACATCTTAACTACATCTAGTAACATAACTACATCTAGTAACATAACTACATCTTAACTACATCTAGTAACATAACTACATCTAGTAACAAAACAGCTACATCTAGTAACATAACTACATCTAGTAATAACTACATCTAGTATATGACACATCTAGTAACATAACAGCTACATCTAGTAACATAACTACATCTAGTAACATAACCACATCTAGTAACATAACTACATCTAGTAACATACTTATTACTACATCTAGTAACATAACTACATCTAGTAACATAACTACATCTAGTAACATAACTACATCTTAACTACATCTAGTAACTAACTACATCTAGTAACATGACTACATCTAGTAACATAACAGCTACATCTAGTAACATAACACATCTAGTAACATAACTACATCTAGTAACATAACAGCTACATCTAGTAACATAACTACATCTAGTAACATAACTACATCTTAACTACATCTAGTAACATAACTACATCTAGTAACATGACTACATCTAGTAACATAACGTAGTAACATAACTACATCTAGAACATAACTCTCTAGAACATAACAGCTACTCTAGTAACATAACAGCTACATAGTAATAACTACATTGTAACATAACGCCATCTAGTAACATAACTCATCTAGTAACATAACTACATCTAGTAACATAACAGCTACATCTAGTAACATACAGCTACATCTAGTAACACTACATCTAGTACATAACTACATCTAGTAAATAACAGCTACATCTTAGTAACATACTACATCTAGTAACATAACTACATCTAGTAACATAACTACATCTAGTAACATAACAGCTACATCTAGTAACATAACACATCTTAACTACATCTAGTAACATATACATCTAGTAACATAACTACATCTTAACTACATCTAGTAACATAACTACATCTAGTAACAAAACAGCTGCATCTAGTAACATAACTACATCTAGTAACATAACTACATCTAGTATATGACTACATCTAGTAACATACGCTACATCTAGTAACATAACTACATCTAGTAACATAACTCATCTAGTAACATAACTACATCTAGTAACATAACTACATCTTAACTACATCTAGTAACATAACTACATCTGTAAATAACTACATCTTAACTACATCTAGTAACATAACTAACTCTAGTAACATGCTACATCTAGTAACATAACAGCTACATCTAGTAACATAACTACATCTAGTACATAACTACATCTAGTACATAACTACTCTAGCATAAATACTCTCTACATCTAGTAACATAACTACGTCTAGTAACATAACTACATCTAGTAACATACTACATCTAGTAACATAACTACATCTTAACTACATCTAGTAACATAACTACATCTAGTAACATGTACATCTAGTAACATAACAGCTACATCTAGTAACTAACTACATCTAGTAACATAACTACATCTTAACTACATCTAGTAACATAACTACATCTAGTAACATAACTACATCTTAACTACATCTAGTAACATAACTACATCTAGTAACATGACTACATCTAGTAACACTAACAGCTACATCTAGTAACATAACTACATCTAGTAACATAACTACATCTAGTAACATAACGTACATCTAGTAACTTTACATCTAGTAACATAACTACATCTTAACTACATCTAGTAACATAACTACATCTAGTAACATGACTACATCTAGTAACATAACAGCTACATCTAGTAACATAACTACATCTAGTAACATAACTACATCTAGTAACACAACAGCTACATCTAGTAAATAACAGCATCTAGTAACATAACTACATCTAGTAACATAACAGCTACATCTAGTAACATAACTACATCTAGTAACATAACCACATCTAGTAACATAACAGCTACATCTAGTAACATAACAGTACATCAGTAACATAACTACATCTAGTAACATAACTACATCTAGTAACATAACAGCTACATCTAGTAACATAACTACATCTAGTAACATAACTACATCTAGTAACATAACTACATCTAGTAACATAACAGCTACATCTAGTAACATAACTACATCTTAACTACATCTAGTAACATAACTACATCTAGTAACATAACTACATCTTAACTACATCTAGTAACATAACTACATCTAGTAACAAAACAGCTACATCTAGTAACATAACTACATCTAGTAACATAACTACATCTAGTAATATGACTACATCTAGTAACATAACAGCTACATCTAGTAACATAACTACATCTAGTAACATAACTACATCTAGTAACATAACTACATCTAGTAACATAACTACATCTTAACTACATCTAGTAACATAACTACATCTAGTAACATAACTACATCTTAACTACATCTAGTAACATAACTACATCTAGTAACATGACTACATCTAGTAACATAACAGCTACATCTAGTAACATAACTACATCTAGTAACATAACTACATCTAGTAACATAACTACATCTAGTAACATAAATACATCTTAACTACATCTAGTAACATAACTACGTCTAGTAACATAACTACATCTAGTAACATAACTACATCTAGTAACATAACTACATCTTAACTACATCTAGTAACATAACTACATCTAGTAACATGACTACATCTAGTAACATAACAGCTACATCTAGTAACATAACTACATCTAGTAACATAACTACATCTTAACTACATCTAGTAACATAACTACATCTAGTAACATAACTACATCTTAACTACATCTAGTAACATAACTACATCTAGTAACATGACTACATCTAGTAACATAACAGCTACATCTAGTAACATAACTACATCTAGTAACATAACTACATCTAGTAACATAACAGCTACATCTAGTAACATAACTACATCTAGTAACATAACTACATCTTAACTACATCTAGTAACATAACTACATCTAGTAACATGACTACATCTAGTAACATAACAGCTACATCTAGTAACATAACTACATCTAGTAACATAACTACATCTAGTAACATAACAGCTACATCTAGTAACATAACAGCTACATCTAGTAACATAACTACATCTAGTAACATAACAGCTACATCTAGTAACATAACTACATCTAGTAACATAACTACATCTAGTAACATAACTACATCTAGTAACATAACAGCTACATCTAGTAACATAACAGCTACATCTAGTAACATAACTACATCTAGTAACATAACTACATCTAGTAACATAACAGCTACATCTAGTAACATAACTACATCTAGTAACATAACTACATCTAGTAACATAACTACATCTAGTAACATAACAGCTACATCTAGTAACATAACTACATCTTAACTACATCTAGTAACATAACTACATCTAGTAACATAACTACATCTTAACTACATCTAGTAACATAACTACATCTAGTAACAAAACAGCTACATCTAGTAACATAACTACATCTAGTAACATAACTACATCTAGTAATACGACTACATCTAGTAACATAACAGCTCATCTAGTAACATAACTACATCTAGTAACATAACTACATCTTACTACCATCTAGTAACATAACACATCTAGTAACATAACTACATCTAGTAACATAACTACATCTAGTAACATAACTACATTACTACATCTAGTAACATAACTACATCTAGTAACATAACTACATCTAGTAACATAACTACATCTTAACTACATCTAGTAACATAACTACATCTAGTAACATAACTACATCTTAACTACATCTAGTAACATCAACTACATCTAGTAACAAAACAATACATCTAGTAACATAACTACATCTAGTAACATAACTACATCCTAGTAATATGACTACATCTAGTAACATAACAACTACATCTAGTAACATAACTACATCTTAACTACATCTAGTAACATAACTACATCTAGTAACATAACTACATCTAGTAACATAACTACATCTAGTAACATAACTACATCTTAACTACATCTAGTAACATAACTACATCTAGTAACATAACTACATCTAGTAACATAACTACATCTTAACTACATCTAGTAACATAACTACATCTAGTAACATAACTACATCTTAACTACATCTAGTAACATAACTACATCTAGTAACATAACTACATCTAGTAACATAACTACATCTAGTAACATAACAGCTACATCTAGTAACATAACTACATCTAGTAACATAACTACATCTTAACTACATCTAGTAATATAACTACATCTGGTAACATACCAGCTACATCTAGTAACATAAAATAGTAACAGATGCATCTAGTTACATAATAACTATCTACAGCTAGCTACATCTAATAACATAGTTCCATCTCATGGTTATATATAGTAACAATTACAATTAGCTAGTTATTCTAGTAATATCTAGTTTCTTGCTATTTTTTGACTATTTAATTGTAAAGTCTTACAGTGTATGTCATAAATAAGAAGTAAATAAGAAATTAGATTTTATTTTTTCTATTTAAAACCTATTATATGACCTGAGAAAGTGTGTGTTTTGTTTTGTTCTTTATAACTTGACATTTGCCTTATTAAGAATAACCTAAAAGTTCTCTGCAGAAAGCAAGAAAACAACTTCATAAAAGTCCTCACTACTGTTAAATCAGTGTGTGCTTATGGAGTGTGTGTGTTACATAACGCTTATGAACATAGGAGTTAACGTTCTGCATTGAATTGTAACTATACATATTAGGGACGTCATGTCACGGTAAACATCTGTTACGATACCATACGCCCAAGTATCAGGATACCACGCAATATCGTGTTCATTCATCATTCCAATCTACAAAATGAACCAAACTGACAGGAATACGCAGATATAAACGAAACAGACCTGCCGAGTTTTGCATCTCGATATGTTATTAATGAGAGTGAATAATTGGGAAAACTCAAGAACAATCACTACCGTTGGCGAACAGCTAGTTTAGTGTGTCACATGTGTCATCTGTCGTTCCCTCAAGCAGCGGAAATCCTGCAAATGGAAATTGTCCTCACAGAACTAAGAATGAACACAACGTTAGGAAAAATGACCGGATAGAATTGGGAACGTTAGCTGGCTTGCCTATCAAACAGGGCTAATTCTACAGGGGTTCCTACCGCCAACACGTAATGAAATTCCAAGGACTTTCAAGCCCTATTTGTTCGTTTTCAAGGACTGTACACGGGATGTGTTGTGCTCACATGCTGTATTTTAATTCAGACGAATTCCCGTCCTGGTTTCCATCGTTTTCTGTTTCTGTTGTCAGACAGAACGGAACGATTATGAAACAGTGAGCCAACGCTGGCGCATTAAGAGTCTACGTGTTAACCAGCAGAAGTCACTTTCGATTTGTCAGTGAGGGAGGAGGAGAAGTGTCATCTATTAGGGGTAGAAAGGATCGTATTCATGTTCTATCAAACTTCAGCAATTTACCGTTAATGTATTGGCGTTTTATAATTCCAGCATTTTTCGAAGCACCGCTGAACAGAAAATAGCTGAAAACGGCTATTCTCAAGCATTTCCAGTACTTTAATGAACAAAAACCAAATTCAAGCACCTTGAACAAACCCTGATTGTAGTGTTTAGACATTATTCACTGTGGTAGGCCTGGCCCGCTTCATGGACCCCATCTGAGCCAAACTTGCTCTCATTAGACCAAAGAACGTCCTCGTGATATTCATCAGGCTCCTTAGCTGGGTTAGTCTTGCAGTTTTGCCCCAAAAGCTTCTCTTCTCTTTGACGCGGGCTCCATCAAGGTTGACGTTATAGCCTTCATGTGGCGGGGGTGGCTGACATCTTCCCTCCTTTTCCCTGGTGAACCCTTACACGTCTGGCCTGCACCCATCTGCTCCTCAGAGCTAGATTTCGCTGACGCTCCGTGGCGTCTGTTTAGGAGGAGGGCGGCCATTCGCGGCTCTGACGGGGGTTGGTACTGTGGATGTGTCCCGTTACTTCCTGTTTTACTGCTTCACCGTGTTCTGACTTGTTTAACGCGATCTTCCTGTATCCTTCGCTGGGGGTCGGTCTCACAATCAGATGTTTCAGCTCCTCTGGCGGTTCTTTTGCATGTGGAGCCATGATGAACATGCAGATACACACAGCCCATAGGTCCAAGATGGAGGATTCGGGTCATTGTGTAACCGTGGTCGTGCTGGTTAGAAACGTTCCACCATCAACGTTTTTCGCGTATAGACGTGAAAGTCGTTTCAAGCGTCTTTCTTCTTTCTCTTCAAAAGTTACGTCCAACACCTTCGGTATTTAATTCCACAGCTTTCACTCGGTGATCGTGGGTGTATTTACTTTTGTTTCTACCTTTGAGGACCTGTATATATTTTGATATATATATATATATACACAGTCTTTCTCAAGTATTTGTTTCTGATTCTTCATATGCGAGGAAACACTCGACTTCGTCCAGTTCGAGACAAGAATCGAGGTTTACGTTAATGCACTTGTTCTGTTATCGTTTCTATAGCAACGGAAGGAGAAAGCAGCGCCCTAATACCCGCCCGGCGGAGGTTTTCTTGAAGTAAGCAGATGTTTATTGAGCGTTCACGAGGAAGGAG
>CM022755.1:39845706-39860706 GCA_012411365.1 Ameiurus melas
GGGGATGATGTAGAATTTAGGTGTGTGGTTTAGGGTGTAGAGTAGGGTTTAGGGTGGATGATGTAGGGGATTTAGGAGTGTATGATGTAGAATTTAGGGTGTAGAGTAGGGTTTAGGGTGTATGGTTTAGGGTGTATGGGTTTAGGTGGATGGTGTAGAATTTAGGTGTATGATGTAGGGTTTAGGGTGGATGGTTTAAGGAGTAGGGTTTAGGGTGTATGGTGTAGGATTTAGAGTGTATGATGTAGAATTTAGGGTGTATGATGTAGGGTTTATGGTGTAGAGTGTAGGGTTTAGGGTGTATGATGTAGGGTTTAGGGTGTAGAGTGTAGGGTTTAGGGTGTATGATGTAGGGTGTAGAGTGTAGGATTTAGAGTGTATGATGTAGAATTAGGGGTAAAAGGATGTAGGGTTTAGGGTGGGATGGGAATTTAGGGTGTAGCTAGGGTGTTAGGGAGTGTATGATGTAGGGTTTAGGGGTGTATGGTTTAAGGGTAGGGTTTAGGGGTATGATGTAGGATTTAGAGTGTACGTTGTAGAATTTAGGGTGTGATGAGGGTTTAGGGTTAGAGGTGGGTTAGGTGGCGGAGAGGGTTTAGGGTAGGTGTAGGGTTTAGGGTGTGAGTAGGTTAGGGTCTAGGGAGGGGAGGTGGGTAGGGAGTGTATGAGTTTGGTGGTAGTTAGGCGTGGTGGGGTATAGCGTGTGGTGTATTTGTGTTACTATCTTTAATTTGTTTAGTTGTATGTAGTGTGTGAGAACACATTATAAATTTATTCAAAAATAGTTTTTTTTTTTTTTTTTTTTTTTTTCACCCCACCAAACAAACAAAACCCCCCCCCCCCCCACACACCCACACACACACACACACACACTGAAGGAAGTTAAGAAGGTGTGTCCTTCTTGTCTGTCAGTCACAGTAAAAGGCATGGCCTCTGTACCTATCAATCACAATGAAGGAGGGGCGTGGCTTGTGTACCTATCAGTCACAGTGAAAGAGGTGTGCCTCAGACATTAGTATGATAAGCTGTTTTAGGTCCACAGAAAAGAACTATTCACACACACACGCAGACACAAACACACACACGCACACACACTAACACCTAACACACACACAACACACACACACTCACACACGCAACATTATTTCAATGGTCCTTACCCTTTTGTGGCCTTACCACTTTTGTATTCTGGTAGTCAAATAGTGGAGGGATAGAAGTTTAGCGTACCTCACTTACGCTTCTTCTGGACTACATTGTTACTCCACTCATCCCTCACTCATCCCCTCACTCATCCCTCGTTCATCCTTGCGCTGAACACACAAAATAATCACAATGAAGTACATATTTTTTTGTTCCGTTCTTTTTGTCTTTCTTTGTTGATTGCGGTGTCTCAGACTAACACATGGGACCGGCGATGGAGAGACCGGTCTGTACAGGAAGTTACCATGATTGCATGATTACACACACACACACACACACACACACACACACACTCTCTCTCTCTCCTCGCTGCAGCTAGCTTTTAGCCTTTAATCCTAGTCTTTAAACAATTGTTTATGGAGAGGGGGTCAGTGGTTACAGGAGCATGGCTCAAACTTAAATATCACACACACACACACACACACACACACACACACACACACACACACACACACACAGACACAATATAGTTTCCAAGTTGGTCAATATGAACTTCCACTCTCAGACTCTCAGATAGTTGCATACACACAGCTCTCGGTGTGTGTGTGTGTGTGTGTGTGTGTTGTGTGTGTGTGTGTGTGTGTGTGTGTGTAAGACATCATTAGTTGTTAACCGTAGTGCGTAACACATTTAAACTCTGTCACCTTATTTCACAAGTCTGTTTTAATTGACAGACTTTGAGTGTGTTCTAAGCAGTTCTGAGACATGGCTACGAATGCAGTGAGCACACACAACCACACACACACACACACACACACACACACTTTCCCTCTGATTGTCAATCAACACTCATTAGTCATTAGCAGGCTAAATTAACATCGTTCATCCCTCTGTGAGGTGAGGGAAGGGAGGGATGAAGGGAGAGGTGGAGGAGTGTTAGTGCTTCACTGACCATCTGGATGAGAATGCTCAAACGCCAATGAATTACTGATTAAAAATTAATCACAGATTAAAGCTCACACACTATCGATCTGCCTCTCTCGTTACATAAGCAGTGTGACAGAGAGAAAGAGAGGGGGGGGATGAAGGATAGAGAAAGAAAAAGTAAAAGGAGGTGAAAAAAGGAAAGAAGCTTTGAAAGGAAATAGGAGAGGAAAAACAGGAAGAGTAATGAAAGAGAGGAAAAGAGAGACGGGAAGATGGGTAGAGAAGAGGAAATAAGAGGAAGAGAAAAGAAAAAACAATCAGAGAGAGAGAGAGAGAGAGAGAGAAAAGATAACGAGAACAAAACATACAACACACTCTGTGACCCTTTCCTTTATCCCGCCAATCTGTTTTGTAAATATTAATTTATTCATGAGCTCACATCTGTTCATTTAAAGCCGCACTCTGCAATCTGAGAGCTGTAAAACGAGCAAGTAAACGTAACCGGATACACTGAGAGATAGAGAGAGAGAGAGAGAGAGAGAGAGGGGGAATAAAGGAGGGAGGGAGAGATATAAGAAAGCAAGGAATAAAGAGTAAGAAAACAAGGGGAAGTGGAATAAGAGGGAACAGAAAGAAAAAGATGGAAGATGGGAGAAATAGACCGAGTGAAATGAGGAGTGAGAGTGAAAGAAAGAAAGAAAGAAAGAAAGACAGGAAAAAATAGAGGAAGAAAAAGTGGAAAGAATGGACTTTAGAATGAAAAAAAAAGAAAGAAAGAGTAATTAACAATGAGAAAATGATGGAGAAAGACCAATCATTAAAGAGGAGAGCAGGAAAAAGAGAAAAAGAAAACAAAAGTTAAGAGAAGAGTAAAGATGAGAAAGATGAAGCAAGAGGGTGAAAGAGAGAGAGACTGAGAGAGATATGTGACGCGGATGGAGATAGAGAGACAGACACATAAAGAGAGAGAGACAGACACATAAAGAGAGAGAGATACAGCAAATGTGATGGAGATAGAGAGACAGACACATAAAGAGAGAGTGAGAGATATAGAGAGCAGCAAGCGTGATGGAGATAGAGAGATAGACACATAAAGAGAGAGACAGACACATAAAGAGGGAGAGGAGAGAGATACAGCAAGTGTGATGGGGAGATAGAGAGACAGACACATAAAGAAAGAGAGACTGGAGAGAGAGAGAGAGAGAGAGAGAGACTGTATAACAAATCCATCAGTAGTATGGCAGATTGAGTGTGTTAAATGTCAGTGTGTGAGGGTTTAGGGAGTAAATAACACACACACACACACACACACACACACACGCACACACAGTGTGAGTTTATGAGAGGGAGAGGCGGAGACACAGTGGACGATTGATTGTGGTGTGTAAAGAGCACTCTTACACTCATCAATAAAACACACTGAGACACGCTGAGAGAATGAGGCTGTGGGACAAACTCCACAATAAACTGTGTCAGAAACGCACACTTTATACACCACACTGACACCAAATGACACAATAATATACTACACAATACTACACAATACCAATTCGCGTGACATCATACCACACCATACTACAACCCCACGTCCATAAAAAGTTGGGACGGGCGCGTGAAATGTAAATAAAAAAAAACTATTAAAAACCCGTATGTTATTCCGATAGAACACAAAGATTCGACTTCTAAGATCCTTTTTGATACCCAGTGTAACCTGGGGACCTGTTATCATTGTTATCATCGGGACCTGTTCACAACTAACCACCGATCTTTCTTTTCACTAACACTACTTTCCCAGCCTTCTGTTGCCCCCGTCACAACGTTTGTGAGAAGTGTTTCCGGCATCAGATTCCAAATGAAATGATTTATTTTCCTTAAAACGGTACATTTCTTCAGTTTAAACATGTGATATCCTTTCTGTGTTCTATCATGAATAACATACACAGGTTTATGAGATTTGCAAATCATTACATTCTGTTTTTATTTACATTTTACACAGCACCCCAAACTACTTCACAATACTACACAGTACTACACAATACCACACCACTGACACCATACTACACAATACTACACATTACTACACAATACTACACATTACTACACAATACCACACATTACTACACAATACTACACCACTGACACCATACTACACAAGACTACAATACTACACAATACTACACAATACTACACCACTGACACCATACTACACAATACTACACAATACTACACAATACTACACCACTGACACCATACTACACAATACTACACAGTACCACACAATACTACACCACTGACACCATACTACACAATACTACACAGTACTACAATACCACACCACTGACACCATAACTACACACTACACAATAACACACAATACTCACACATTACAATACACCACACCACTGACACCATATACTCACAAATACTACACACACTACTAACACTACACATTACTACACAATACTACACCACTGACACCATACTACACAATACTACACAATAACACACATACACACAACACACCACTGACACCATACTACACAATACTACACAATACTACACATTACTACACAATACTACACCACTGACACCATACTACACAATACTACACAATACTACACAATACTACACCACTGACACCATACTACACAATACTACACATTACTACACAATACTACACAATACTACACAATACTACACAGTACTACACCATACCACACCACTGACACCATACTACACAATACTACACAATACTACACAATACTACACAATACTACACATTACTACACAATACTACACCCCTGACACCATACTACACAATACTACACAATACTACACCACTGACACCATACTACAATACTACACATTACTACACAATACTACACATTACTTCTACATACATACTAATACCACACCACTGACACCATACTACAAACATACACATACTACATAATACTACACAATAACACACCACTGACATACATACTAACAATACCACACATATTACACTATACTACATCACCACACAATACTACACAATACTGCACCACTGACACCATACTACACACATAATAATACATTATTACTACACAAAACTACACCACTGAAACATATACTACATAATAATACTACACTATACTACAATAATACTACACACACACATTACTACACAAAACTACACCACTGAAACCATACTACATACAATACTATTAACACACACATACAATACCACACCACTGATACCATACTACACAATACTACCCCTGCACTGTGAGTGTGTGTGTGTGTGTGAGTGTGTGTGTGTGTGTGTGGTGTGTAGTGTGAGTGTGTGTGTGTGTGTGTGTGTGTGTGTGTGTGAGAGTGTGTATGTGTGTGTGTGTGTGTGTGTGTGAGTGTGTGAGTGTGTGTGTGTGTATGTGTGTGTGAGTGTGTATGTGTGTGTGTGTGTGTGTGTGTGAGTGTGTGTGTGTGTGTGTGAGTGTGAGTTTGGGTGTGTGTGTAGTGTGTGTGTGAGTGTTTGTGTGTGTGTGTGTGTGTGTGAGTGAGTAAAGGTGGAGTGTGTGTGAGTGTGGGTGTGTGTGTGTGTGTGTGTGTATATGTGTGTGTGTGTGTGTGTGTGTGTGTATATGTATTTGTGTGTGTGTGTGTGTGTGTGAGGTGTGTGTGTGTGTGTGTGTGTGTGGGTGTGTGTGTGTGTGAGTGTGTGTGTGGAGTGGAATGAGCAGGAGGATGTTTTGATCTGTAAAGCGTGAACAGTGTTGAGTTCCTGTTCAGAGCAGTGATTGGTGTGTTGAAGGTTGCTCTGCAGCCTCATTCAGCCTCGTTCCTCTCACACACTCATTATCTCGGTTCTCTGTTCTCGGTTCTCTGAGCTCTTCCACTGATCATCAGAAGTTAAAATAAGAATAAGAAGTGCAGTTGTCTGGGAGACCGGGAGCTCCGGGAAGTGATCATCACAGTAATATGTCAGGATCGTTTGTGCTGGTGGGCGTGGCCTATTCCACAGGTGGCCTAATGAGACCGGGCTTACAAAGGAGCTCATCTAATTAAAAACAGGGAGAGGAAAAACTTTCAGACAACAAACGAATGACTCTGTGGGGATGATCTCTGGTTCCTGATCTGGCTGCTGAGGTTCTACAGTCGTGGAAGAACTCTCACTTTATCACGAGAATATTGTCGAATATTGGATTTAAAATGCGCAAAATGGGAGGGTCAGGCACATCAAAGAAAGAAAGAAAGAAAGAAAGAAAGAACAACAAATTGAAAGAACGTGAAAGTGAACACATATCTGGTGTGTGTGTGTGTGTGTGTGTGTGTGTTTAAAATGATCTCTTTACTCAAATAAGTTTCAAACCATATCTGTTCAATTTTAACATCAGCACGAAGCCACACCCACTGATGAATATGTAAATGGAGGAGGGTTTAAAGTGTTTCTACGGCATATTTTCCTACTGTGTGATGGCAAGTGATGGAATTTGTATTTGTGTGTGTGTGTGTGTATGTGTGTGTGTAGACTCCACCTGTTCTCACCCCTCGACCCCGTCTCCTTCTCCCACCCCGTGTGAGTGTGTGTTCCGCTTCGGGCAGCTGCTGGGAAATCACCTGCTCGGTTTAGCGCGCGTTAGCGCGGATGTTAGCGGTATGCGGTATTCCGTTATTCCTGTGCTGCGCGCCTGCGGGCGGGGACCCCATTAGGGAGAGCGAAGCCGAGCTGCGTTTGTCCTTTATCATCACTCCGTGATCGTTGCTTCGCCGATTTTTTCCTGACAGCGCCCATTATCTCGGATCTGCCCG
This sequence comes from Ameiurus melas, assembly GCA_012411365.1. Lineage (NCBI taxonomy): Eukaryota > Metazoa > Chordata > Actinopteri > Siluriformes > Ictaluridae > Ameiurus > Ameiurus melas. Next base: position 39,852,568 of record CM022755.1, read on the forward strand.
ACGGCAACGGAGCAGAAGAGCAGGTCCCATTTAAGCCCTTCTTTTTATCCATATTTCTTTTTTTTGCTTTCCTCGCTTCACGGAAGAGAGCCTCGGACCGAGAGCAAAGTGGGAGTCGCGGTCACTCTGAATGAAGCGGTGCTTATCTCTCTCCTCTCTTCTACTCCCGCCCTCCCCGGTCGCCTCCGGGGGCTCACCCCAGTGAGGGGCAGTGGCAGCTGATCCTGCCCCCCTGCTGCTCCCTCCTCCGTCCGCACTCATCCACCCACATCATCCAGATTGTGCGAAAGCGGCATGAGGCACAAACACACAAACACACACTGAGAGAGAGAGAGACAGAGAGAGAGAGAGAGAGAGAGGATAAAATATAGAATGAAAAGAAAGAGAGAATGAAAGCGGGATACGTTGGTAAGAATTAATTGGGGAGAGAGATATTTCATATTTAATCAATTAGAAAATGGGGGGAAAATATCAATAAATGCAATTTAAATGTATTTATTTGGTTTTTTTTTATCTCTGTTCAATTCTATATGGACACTGAGATGTAACTGGATATAGTCATGGCAGTAAAACTTTCTGAGAGAGAGAGAGAGAGAGAGAGAAGGAGAGAGGAGATATAGTTGGGAGAAGGTGTGAGACAGACAGGAGGATAGACGTGAGTGGGTGAGGAAGAGGGAGTGAGAGAATTTGGTTAGCGGGGGAGCGGAAAACAAATAGAGTGGGAGAAAAAGGGAAGAGAAAATGAGTAAAACGGGTGTGAGGGAAGGAGAAAAGGAGGAAAGAAACTAGAGAATGAAGGAGAGATACAGGATAGAGAGAATCTTATCTTCCCTGGTTTGGGAAAGTTAAGAGTTCCCTGATTTGGGAAAGATAAGAGTTCCCTGATTTGGGAAAAGTTAAGAAAGATAAGAGTTCCCTGATTTGGGAAAGTTACAAGTTCCCTGATTTGGGGAAAAGTTAAGAGTTCCCTGATTTGGGGAAGATAAGAGTTCCCTGATTTGGGAAAGATAAGAGTTCCCTGATTTGGGAAAGATAAGAGTTCCCTGATTTGGGAAAGATAAGAGTTCCCTGATTTGGGAAAGATAAGAGTTCCCTGATTTGGGAAAGTTAAGAGTTCCCTGATTTGGGAAAGATAAGAGTTCCCTGATTTGGGAAAGATAAGAGTTCCCTGATTTGGGAAAGATAAGAGTTCCCTGATTTGGGAAAGTTAAGAGTTCCCTGATTTGGGAAAGATAAGAGTTCCCTGATTTGGGAAAGTTAAGAGTTCCCTGATTTGGGAAAGATAAGAGTTCCCTGATTTGGGAAAGATAAGAGTTCCCTGATTTGGGAAAGATAAGAGTTCCCTGATTTGGGAAAAGTTAAGAGTTCCCCTGATTTGGGAAAGATAAGAGTTCCCTGGATTTGGGAAAGATAAGAGTTCCCTGATTTGGGGGGAAAGATAAGAGTTCCCTGATTTGGGAAAGTTAAGAGTTCCCTGATTTGGAAAAGATAAGAGTCTCCCGATTTGGGAAAGTTAAGAGTTCCATGATTTGGGAAAGATAAGAGTTCCATGGATTTGGGAAAAGATAAGAGTTCCCTGATTTGGGAAAGATAAGAGTTCCCTGATTTGGAAAGATAAGAGTTCCCTGATTTGGGAAAGTTAAGAGTTCCATGATTTGGGAAAGATAAGAGTTCCCTGATTTGGGAAAGATAAGAGTTCCCTGATTTGGGAAAGTTAAGAGTTCCCTGATTTGGGAAAGATAAGAGTTCCCTGATTTGGGAAAGATAAGAGTTCCATGTCTTTATGTGTTTGCTTCAACCTGGATATAATAATAATAAATAATAATAACAATAAGACAATAATGGTTAGTCCTAGGGCGGGCGTGTGTTTTCGCTATGGGGAGCTCCGGGGTTGAAAACTCTCAGACCCGCTAACAGCAATGAAGCGACCTAGATCAGAGACCCAACCTGTAAACACGCATCGCCCTACCATGCTTACCTTTAAATCGCTACGTGTTAAAAACGCGGAATATCGTCGACACACTTCTTACAGCGCTTCGAGTTTAGTGAACAGGGCCGTGATAAATAAGGGGCGGGGTTGGAAGAAGGCACGCTGGAATAATAAAATGATCGTCTGTAGCGGTAGGGAGATGTTTTAGGATTCAGCTGCTTTCTCCCCTGAAGATGTTCAGTAGGTAGGCGCAAAATAATGAATTCTGTACACTCACCGTGTGTGTGTGTGTGTGTGTGTGTGTGTGTGTGTGTGTGTGTGTCTAATAGGGAGGCTTTTGGGATTTGGAGCTCTTCTACATATAATCGCACTATTACCTTTAACACTCTGTATACTGGACAATATGTCTAAATAAATGTCCAGTTAGGGTTTGTAGTGTTTAAACAAACAGCTTCGAAGTTACTTAACAGTTAATGATATGTAATGATAATATTTAATCATTATTTAATACTTCGCTTCAATCCGAGATTTTGTGTGTGTGTGTGTGTGTGTGTGTGTATGACAGGGTACACTGCGGTGTGTTAAGCTGCTAACACCGTGTGACCTCAACGCTCTCTTCCAGGCAAAGCCATAAACGCGCGATGATGATGTTTTATTAATACGAAGAACACCGGAGCGCATTAACGCTGCGCTGAGGTTCCGAGAGACGTCCTGAGAGATCGACGGTTTCCACTACGTCTCTGTGGATGGGGGTCCGGATTTAGAGCAGGCTCGGCTCGGTGCGCGCTTGTTACAGGAGCGCGCACCCTGAGGGAAGGTTTCTGTAAGGAGATGTTTATTTATGGAAAGGAGTCTCCAGTGTCAGCGCTTTGTAACAGTCCGAAACGGGTTCAGGGATACATATCAGGTCAGGGTGTGTGTGTGTGTGTGTGTGTGTGTGTGTGTGTGTGTGTGTATGTTGGTGCGTGAAACCCAAAGATAAACGGTTAATTAACGCTGTCTCCCTATTGACATCAACATGTTTACTGACTTGTATAGAGGCTTTATGGAGGGTGTTTATGGCTCACAGATGTTCAGGCTGATGCTCGTGGTCTTTCTGCAGCAGCACCGTGTGTGTGTGTGTGTGTGTGTGTGTGTGTGTGTGTGTGTGTGTGTGTGTGTGTGTGAGTTTGTGATGTGGGCCTGAAGGGCACTTGGTAGGGAGGAGGTGGCCTAGAAGGCGTCACAATATCTGTGCTGATTGCTGCTGACCCCTTTTTGAACTCAGACCCCTAATGAGCCTGACACACACACACACACACACACACACACACACACACACACGCACACAGAGTGACAAACCCAGATAGTTCAATACTTTCTAAGTGAATAAAATTTATGTATCAAATCAAATTGAATGAAATATAATTGTTGTATAATGACGGTGTCTATTATGTAGTGGATGTTTAATAATATATCATTAATAATATATAGTTTAATAATAAATGTATAACAAGCAAAACCGCATACAAACAAAATGGCGGCAAAACCATAGTACAGATTTAAAAAAAAAAAAAAAAGATAATAAATGAGTTTAATAATGTTTAAAACATACAAAAATATAATGCTTTTATTAAACATGATGCAGGTGTGAGTGATGGACTTGCTAACTTCCTTATTCTTCTTCTCCTTATTATTATTATTATTATTATTATTATTATTATTATTATTATTATTATTATTATTATTGCTAGTGTTATAGCAGTGTTGCAATATTGCCTGCATTAAATTACACACAGCTCAGGCAGGCTGAATAAATATTCCATGTTAAGTTCGGTATCAGGGGACAGACACAGAGAGTCACGCCGCACAGGGATGATTGTACAGTGTGTGTGTGTGTGTGTGTGTGTGTGTGTGTGTGTGTGTGGTGAGAAAATGCTCACACTTCACTAGCTGATGGATATACTGCTGTCCCCGCTGTGGATATGCTTAATTTGCAACTTAATGAAGCAGTTACAGTGCCGGAGTCATCAGCAGTACAGTAAAGTACACACACACACACACACACACACACACACAACAAACACACACTGCATGGTGTCTTAGTAGCCGTGAAGCTTATCAAGTAATGTCAGGACTGGTGGTGTCACGATGAATCCGGTTTGAAGATGGTGAATAATGTCGAGTTGTTTGTTTGTTTGTGTGTGTGTGTCTTAGTAAACAAGGCAATCTGCCGAGTTATGAACACAAATCCCAACATCAGAGCGCTGATGATGTCATCACTGCACTTCTGTTCCGGACTCTTCACCCCTCTTCACATGAACAGCTACCGACTAACATAGACAAGATGGAAGACACAGACGTGTTTTATTCTATTCAACACTCAGCATAGCTGTCATATCTAGTAACATAACAGCTACATCTAGTAACATAACTACATCTAGTAACATAACTACATCTTAACTACATCTAGTAACATAACTACATCTAGTAACATAACTACATCTAGTAACATAACAGCTACATCTAGTAACATAACTACATCTAGTAACATAACAGCTACATCTAGTAACATAACTACATCTTAACTACATCTAGTAACATAACTACATCTAGTAACATAACTACATCTAGTAACATAACAACTACATCTAGTAACATAACAGCTACATCTAGTAACATAACTACATTTAGTAACATAACAGCTACATCTAGTAACATAACTACATCTAGTAACATAACTACATCTTAACTACATCTAGTAACATAACTACATCTAGTAACATAACTACATCTAGTAACATAACTACATCTAGTAACATAACTACATCTTAACTACATCTAGTAACATAACTACATCTAGTAACATGACTACATCTAGTAACATAACAGCTACATCTAGTAACATAACTACATCTAGTAACATAACTACATCTAGTAACATAACTACATCTTAACTACATCTAGTAACATAACTACATCTAGTAACATAACTACATCTAGTAACAACTACATCTAGTAACATAACTACATCTTAACTACATCTAGTAACATAACTACATCTAGTAACATGACTACATCTAGTAACATAACAGCTACATCTAGTAACATAACTACATCTAGTAACATAACTACATCTTAACTACATCTAGTAACATAACTACATCTAGTAACATAACTACATCTAGTAACATAACTACATCTAGTAACATAACTACATCTTAACTACATCTAGTAACATGACTACATCTAGTAACATAACAGCTACATCTAGTAACATAACTACATCTAGTAACATAACTACATCTAGTAACATAACAGCTACATCTAGTAACATAACTACATCTAGTAACATAACTACATCTTAACTACATCTAGTAACATAACTACATCTAGTAACATGACTACATCTAGTAACATAACAGCTACATCTAGTAACATAACTACATCTAAGTAACATAACTACATCTAGTAACATAACACTACATCTAAGTAACATAACAGCTACATCTAGTAACATAACTACATCTGTAACATAACAGCTACATCTAGTAACATAACTACATCTAGTAACATAACTACATCTAGTAACATAACAGCTACATCTAGTAACATAACTACATCTAGTAACATAAATACATCTTAACTACATCTAGTAACATAACTACATCTAGTAACATGACTACATCTAGTAACATAACAGTACATCTAAGTAACATAACTACATCTAATATAACAAACTACATCTAGTAACATAACAGCTACATCTAGTAACATAACAGCTACATCTAGTAACATAACTACATCTAGTACATAAACAGCTACATCTAGTAACATAACTACATCTAGTAACATAACTACATCTAGTAACATAATAGTACATCTAGTAACATAACAGCTACATCTAGTAACATAACTACATCTAGTAACATAACAGCTACATCTAATTAACATAACTACATCTAGTAACATAACTACATCTAGTAACATAACTACATCTTAACTACATCTAGTAACATAACTACATCTAGTAACAAAACAGCTACATCTAGTAACATAACTACATCTAGTAACATAACTACATCTAGTAATATGACTACATCTAGTAACATAACAGCTACATCTAGTAACATAACTACATCTAGTAACATAACTACATCTTAACTACATCTAGTAACATAACTACATCTAGTAACATAACTACATCTAGTAACATAACTACATCTTAACTACATCTAGTAACATAACTACATCTAGTAACATAACTACATCTAGTAACATAACTACATCTTAACTACATCTAGTAACATAACTACATCTAGTAACATAACTACATCTTAACTACATCTAGTAACATAACTACATCTAGTAACATAACTACATCTAGTAACATAACTACATCTTAACTACATCTAGTAACATAACTACATCTAGTAACATAACAGCTACATCTAGTAACATAACTACATCTAGTAACATAACTACATCTTAACTACATCTAGTAACATAACTACATCTAGTAACATAACTACATCTTAACTACATCTAGTAATATAACTACATCTAGTAACATAACTACATCTAGTAACATAACTACATCTTAACTACATCTAGTAATATAACTACATCTAGTAACATAACTACATCTAGTAACATAACTACATCTTAACTACATCTAGTAATATAACTACATCTGGTAACATAACAGCTACATCTAGTAACATAAAATAGTAACAGATGCATCTAGTTACATTAACTATCTACAGCTAGCTACATCTAATAACATAGTTCCATCTCATGGTTATATATAGTAACAGTACAATTAGCTAGTTATGTCTAGTAATATCTAGTTTTTTGCTATTTTTGACTATTTAATTGTAAGTCGTACAGTGTATGTCATAAATAAGAAGTAAATAAGAAATTAGATTTTATTTTTTCTATTTAAACCTATTATATGACCTGAGAAAGTGTGTGTTTTGTTTTGTTCTTTATAACTTGACATTTGCCTTATTAAGAATAACCTAAAGTTCTCTGCAGAAAGCAAGAAAACAACTTCATAAAAGTCCTCACTACTGTTAAATCAGTGTGTGCTTATGGAGTGTGTGTTTACATAACGCTTATGAACATAGAGTTAACGTTCTGCATTGAATTGTAACTACATATTAGGGACGTCATGATACGGTAAACATCTGTTACGATACCATACCGCCCGAAGTATCAGGATACCACGCAATATCGTGTTCATTCATCATTCCAATCTACAAAATGAACCAAACTGACAGGAATACGCAGATATAAACGAAAACAGACCTGCCGGAATTTGCATCTCGATATGTTATTAATGAGAGTGAATAATTGGGAAAACTCAAGAACAATCATACCGTTGGCGAACAGCTAGTTTAGTGTGTCACATGTGTCATCTGTCGTTCCCTCAAGCAGCGAAATCCTGCAAATGGAAATTGTCCTCACAGAACTAAGAATGAACACAACGTTAGGAAAAAATGACCGGATAGAATTGGGAACGTTAGCTGGCTTGCTATCAAACAGGGCTAATTCTACAGGGTTCCTACCGCCGCTTCGTAATGAAATTCCAGGACTTTCAAGCCCTATTTGTTCGTTTTCAAGGACTGTACACGGGATGTGTTGTGCTCACATGCTGTATTTTAATTCAGACGAATTCCCCGTCCTCGTTTCCATCGTTTTCTGTTTCTGTTGTCAGACAGAACGGAACGATTATGAAACAGTGAGCGAAACGCGGCGCATTAAGAGTCTACGTGTTAACCAGCAGAAGTCACTCGATTTGTCAGTGAGGGAGGACGAGAAGTGTCATCTATTAAGTGAAAGGATCGTATTCATGTTCTATCCAAACTTCAGCAATTTCGTATGTATTGACGTTTTATAATTCCAGCATTTTCGAAGCACCGCTAGACAGAAAATAGCTGAAAACGGCTATTCTCAAGCATTTCCAGTACTTTAATGAACAAAAAGCCAAATTCAAGCACCTTGAACAAACCCTGATTGTAGTGTTTAGACATTATTCACTGTGGTAGGCCTGGCCCGCTTCATGGACCCCATCTGAGCCAAACTTGCTCTCATTAGACCAAAGAACGTCCTCGTGATATTCATCAGGCTCCTTAGCATGGGTTAGTCTTGCAGTTTTGCCCCAAAAAGCTTCTCTTCTCTTTGACGCCGTCCATCAAGGTTGACGTTATCGCCTTCATGCTGTCTGA
>CM022755.1:39870706-39873206 GCA_012411365.1 Ameiurus melas
TATATATATATATATATATATATATATTTAAATGTAAAAAAGTATTTAATTACTTAATTAAACATGTATTTCATATTAAGTGGGGGGGAGACATGAGATCTGGTACATTTAGAATCTAAAATCAAATCAAGTTACATTAAATAAAATAAAATAAAAAAGATTAAATGAATAAATAAGTAAATACTAATGTATGAATTTATATACGAATTTCATAACAAACAAAAAGAGGAGAGGAGATCCTGTGCGTTAAAATTTCACATCCAATAAAATTGAAATAAATAAACCTGCATTACAAAACTAAATTGCTTGAAATGCAATAAATAAACACATAAATAAATGCACTTCGTAATTCAAGATACAGAAAATAAAATGAAATCAAATGAAATCAAATGAAAGGACGAGACGAGATCCGCTGTGAGACGGCAGAGTAATACCAGTAATAGATATAAGTAGAGAGATAATCAGCATTTTATTACTTTTATTACTTTTTTTATTACTTCTTGTATATAAATCTATTTGTAGTAAAATCGTTTTGTATCGAAATTAATTTTGTTCTGGTTTTTTTTTCCCCTCCGTAATGAATCTGATTTCTCGCCGTCATTAAGTGTGTAAAGGGTTCTGTGACTGTCTCTCTAAAGGAACCTAGAGATCATACGCAGAACCCTTTAGAAAGAACCCTTTCTCTAATCCTGTGTGTGTGTGTTGTGTGTGTGTGTGTGTGTGTGTGTGTGTGTGTGTGTGTGTGTGTATGTAATTGCCGTCTGCAGGAAGATGAAGTGTGTGTTCCGTCTGTCCTTTGGGAATTCCGCTCCCCGAACCCCAGTGTGTGTGTGTGTGTGTGTGTGTGTGTGTGTGTGTGTGTGTGTGTGTGTGTGAGTGTGTGTGTTTTCGCACTGAACTCTCTCTCTATGCTGAAGAAGAAGAAGAAAAAAAAACCCCTCTTTTCTTTATATAAACTCCATCTTGTTATCCGCAGTAATTCATCTCGGCGTTTGCGTTGTGTTTTTATTCCCTCGCTCTGATTTATTGTTTTCTGCTCCTCCTGATTTGTCTCCAGTTGCCGTGACTCGCCGCCGTAAAACATCAGGAGACGATCCATTTCATTCCAGCGCTGCTCAGGCTCGTATTAGCACCAGGAAGTGATTGTAAACCAGGGCACTATGACCCTGAAGGAGCCGCTGAGTGCTGATTATTTATTTATTTGTTTTTTGGTGGTTTTTTGTTTTTTTTAGTGTTTATTGCGTAGGTCCATGTGTTGAGCGCGTGAGAGTTCATGAGCTAACTGGCTAGGCTATCACCTGTCTTGGTGCCTGCTAGCTTGCTAGGATTTTTAAATGATTTTCGAATAATGCTACTTGTTAGCTAACATCAGCTAGCTAACTAGCTAGCTTACGGAAGGGACGGCAGGAAGCGATTTTCTAACACAGGAAGCAGTATCTATCACTCACTCAAAACGCCCGTTTTTTTTTTCGTCATAAAGAGGGAGGGTGGTGGGGGTGGGGGTTAAGAAATGGAGTGAAAAGCGCAGGAAAACGAGGCGTGTAAGCCTGCGTGTGTGGGGGGGAGGAGCCGAGTCGGATAGCGCAGTGACCACTTTGCCAAAGCTACGTTAATACGACTTACGCATGCTACGTTTGTGTTTACGTCACGTTAGCTGCGTCCGTACTCTGTAAAGGAAATCGTTTATATCCGCCCCCTCGATGGCAGGCGAGTATTTCCATCGCTCCTCTTCATAACATAACGATCGCGTCCTGGGATTTTTCTGTTTACAGCGTCCTCTTGTGGTGGTGTGTGAACCGGTACAGTACGGACTTTCCTCCATCTCGTCCGTTCTGCTTTTCACTTCCTGCGCTCTCACTCACGTCCGAATCTCGCGCCTCATCAGAATCACGTGCCCGCAAACACGCTGTAGGATAACACGGACGCCATGACTCATTTTGGCACCGCGATACTGTATATCGTACCACGATATATCGTTACAGCCCTATCATAGAACATGAGAATTGTGGGGGGGGGTTTTTATTATTATTTACATGTGGATCAGTTTTATTTCAGTCGGGTTGGAGATGCCAGTGTATCTAGTTTCTAATCCGATTAAAATCCAAACGTTTGAACATGTGAGCCAGTCAAATCTGATTTTGTCTTGTTAAAGTGTGTGTGTGTGTGTGTGTGTGTGTGTGTGTGTGTGTGCGCCACGTCGGATTTTTGGCAAAAATGGTAAAGGAGAGGAGAGAGAGAGAGAGAGAGAGACCGGAATAATGAAGAATACTTTTATTTTGTACTCTTCTCTGATTAGATTAGATTAGATTAGATGTGAACCTTATGTAAAATATCATCTCCAGTTGGTGGAACTTCCACTCCTATAGCATGGTTACTATAGCAACCAATGTAAAAAAAAAAAAAAAATCTAATTTGGTCAGTTGTAACTTAAAAAAAAAAAAAGAAAAGAAAAGAAAGGATTTAAGGAATAAATCAGATTTGCTGTGTGGTGTGAACGTCC
>CM022755.1:39878206-39888206 GCA_012411365.1 Ameiurus melas
GTGTGTGTGAGAGAGAGATCGCCGCCACCTCCCCCTCCCCCTCCCCCTCTCCTCTCCTCTCCTCTCAGTTCTCACCTCATTTCAAACTAAACGCCTCTAAATCAGGCAGGCATGTAACACGGTTTCATTTACACGCCGCTCTCACCCTCTCAAGGTTATTCGCCCGCAACACGCTTCCCCCTATAGTCAGCACATTAGCACACGCGCACGCACACGCATCCATTACCATAATAACACGCAAATCCGTCTCGCACGGCCGACACAAAGCACGTATCCCGCCTCAGCCCGAGCCCGCCATTAATTACACCGCGTCTGAATGTAAAACGGAGTCCTTTAGATCCGCCGTAATAGCAAAATAACGGCCAATAAAGCGGCGTGAGAGAGAGAAAGTGTGTTTCTGTGTGTGTGTGTGTACAGAAACGGAGTAATAACACACCGCTACTATTATCAAACGCTAATATTCATGATACATGGACTCGAGGGTTATTTACTCCGGCTCACGCTCCTGAGAGAATCTTCGCGGTCAGTAAACAGACGCTCTAGCGTCTATTCAGACCCAAAAAACTAGCCTAACTGCGAGAGGAGTTTCTACCGAGTTAGCGTTATGATAGCGATCCTAACACTAGCAGTAGACGTTTCTGTCACATTACCTCATGCTAAACAATAGTATTTCTCTCAGGAGATCGATGTAAATGCCGACCAGTATATTCTTCAAACTAGCATTCTGCTCAGAGGTTCATGTTTCTGTAGCGCTCTTCCTGAACGTAAACGTTTCTCCATGCTAACGCTGTACGTTTTGCTCTGACTAGCCGTTATGCTCAAGGTATAACTGAGGCTTTCTTTCAGGCACACTTCTTAATGAATCTTCTATAGGAATCGTCTGTATAACTAGCTTGTAGGAATAGTCGTGTCTGAGTAGCGTTATGCTACTCAGGTGAGCTTGAATATGTTCCGACGGTATCGGACTAGCTTAACGCTGAAGGTGAAATGTTTCGCTTGGATTAGCCTCTCAAAAGACTCCTGTCGGATTAGCTCTGTGCTAAGGTTAAAACGTTTAGGACAGACTAAGCCCCGAAGAATATTCGTATTAGACTAGCTTTATGCTACTGGTAAACACTTAGCCTGCGTGTACAACCCCAATTGCAAAAAAGTTGGGACGGCGTGTGAAAAGTGTTCATAAATAGAGAACGCTAGGATTTGCAAATCTCACAAACCCACATGTCATTCAGAATAGAACATAACGGTAAGGTCATTTTGAATTCGATGGCCGTAACACGTCTCAAAAAAGTTGGGACGCAGGGAACAAAAGGGATGGAGAAGTAAGTGTTACTAAAAAGAAACAGCTGGAGGGACATTTGTATGTTCCATTTGTATTGGACTAGCTTAGCACTGAATATGATTTTGATTTCTTTTTTTTTTGTTGTTGCCTAGGTTAATGCTAACGGGAAATGTTTTGCTTACGTTAGCCTCTCAAAATACTTCTATTAGATTATCTTTATGCTAAGGTTAAACACTTCTATTGGAAAGTTTCAAATGGATCATGCTAGAGGTAAGTGTTTTGCCGAATGTTTACGAGAGAGGCTTTATGCTAAGGGTAAACATTTATTAAACTAATCCCTGGGAATGTCCCTGATGCTGACGGTAAACCTGTCAGTCGAACTAGCCTCGTACTAAAACAGAATAGTTCCTCGACTAGCCTTCTGCCAATTCCTAAAGCTAAATTCTTTCTGGCTTTTGTTCTGCTGAGTAAAGTCGGTCCTCTCTTCCCTTTGAAGCAACACGGTCTCGTCTCGTCTCTTTCTGAATCCCTCGTTTTTCCGCTAGAAAGAAGAAAGTAGCACACTGTAATGACGCTGACAGCAGCGCGAGTGCCAAGTCCAAATCACGCTCTGGCAGTGAGCGCTGTGATCGGGCCCACGGGACCGGAGAGCGGGATGGAGGCATGACGGGATGACAAATGTTTGTGTGTGGAAGATAGAAGAAAGAAGAGATGGGGAAAGAGAGAGAGAGAGAGAGAGAGAGAGAGAGAGAGTGGGAGGGAGTCTCTCCTATAGTGCATTTGAAGTATGTAGGATCCCCTATAGAAATCTCTCAGTGCAGTGTATCTCGGCTTTTAGCTTCTTCGGAGGTGATGAAACATTTTGGGCTCGAAACTTGAGGGTGGAATGTGTGTGTGTGTGTGTGTGTGTGTGTGTGTGTGTGTGTGTGAGAGAGAGAGAGAGAGCGCAGTTTGATGACAGAAGACAGTGGGAAAGAAAGTACCACAAAAAGCGAGCGAGACAGAAAAAGACAAAAACAAGAAGGACGGCACAGAGAGAACGGGTGAAAAAAGAGAGAGGACAAAAAGAAGAGAGAGAACATGGACGGTGAATTGCAGGATCGGGTTATTTTTAATCCTACAATTAGCGTAACAGATATCTGAAGCTCAATTCCCATCTCAGATTAGCCTCAGTGTGTCTCACCTCGTCTCATCCACACAAAGATCTACAGTAGGGAGAGAGAGAGAGACAGAGAGAGAGACACACACAGGGAGAGACAGCGAGAGTGAGAGAAAGAGACAGAGAGAGAGCGAGAGAGAGAGACAGTGAGAGAGAGAGACACAGGGAGAGACAGCGAGAGAGAGAGAGAGAGAAAGAGACAGTGAGAGAGAGAGACACGGACAGACAGCGAGAGTGAGAGAGAGAGAGAGAAAGAGACAGTGAGAGAGAGACACAGTGAGAGAGAGACAGAGAGTGAGATAGAAAGAGACAGAGAGAGAGAGACAATGAGAGAGAGAGAGAGCAAGAGTGAGTGAGAGAGAGAGAGAGAGAGAGGGAGAGAGAAAGAGACAGAGAGAGACACACAGGGAGAGACAGAGAGTGAGAGAGAGAGCGAGAGATAGAGAGAGACTGAGAGAGATAGACAGTGAGAGAGAGACAGAGAGTGAGACAGAGCGAGAGAGAGAGACTCATCATCATAAACATTTTACAGACCTGTTAAAGTCCATTTACATTTTTTCACACTTAAATTTAACCATCTAGGCTTGCACTTACACCACCGGTAGGGACGTATATTAAATAGGTGAATAATTGACAGTTACGATTCAATTAAGGATTTCTGAGACTAGCATTATGCTAAAGACGATATTACCAAGACAAATGTTATGCTCAAACCTTTAAAAAAAACAAAAAAACATCTCTTCTGAGAGATTTATGCTAGCTGTAAATCCTTCTGTGAAATGAAACGCCGTTTACGCATATGGTTCTGTCGGAACACAGCTAGCGTCATGCTAAAACTGGACATTTCTGCCAGTCTCGCCTTGTGCTGAAGATAAATATCTCTCTATCTTTACATTATCATGAGAAGTTTGAGTCAGACTAGCCTTGTGCTAAAAGGCAAGCGTTTTGTCAGCTAAAATTGAACATTTCTTTCTCAATAGCCATATGCTAACACTGAACATTTCGCAAACTAGCCTTATGCTAAAGGTGCTATATACTGTACGTTTCTCTCAGAATAGCTTTCTCTCAGAATAGCGTTATGCTAAAACGGCCTCGTTTTATCAGACTAGCCTCACTCTAGAGATTAAATGTTTTTTTTTCTTTTTATAAAATCTTTCTCTCTCGCTAAAACTGACTTATTTATTTCCTAAGGCTAGCCTTACGCTAGATAGAGACTAAATATTTCTCTCACGCAGACTTAGTCGTAGTCTCAGTCTTAGGCTAGAGCTGTGAAATTAGCTTTACTCTGAAGCAAGACATGTCTCTCAGATAAGTGACGTTTATTCGATTCGCTGTAAATGTTCGAGCCGCGCATGTTTCCGACGAGCCCCGTGCCACGTTAAAACCGCGTTTCTATGAGATTAGCTTAACGCCAAAAACCGTATATAGAGAATATAAAGATGAGCCGTGCGACGTTAAATTAGGCGCTCTGGTGTTTCTTTCCTTCGAGGTACAGTTAGTGGTAAAGTGTTGACCTTGTCTGGGACACACATACAGGTGTGTGTGTGTGTGTGTTGTGAGAGTGTGAAATAAAAGCTAGCCGATTGCCCGGCGCTGCCCTCGGCCTGATCCTTTTTGTTCGATCTTTTTTTTTTTTTTGTGAAATCCGGCGAGAGAAAGCGGTTCATTTGTGTTGTGCGGACGCGCTTTTGTCTGAAGCGTGTTTCAGCCTGATTGAACTGCGACGGTAAAAGCTTTTCTCTCTCTCGTTCTCGCTACCACCCCCCTCTCTCTCCTACCTATTACGAGTTCTTTGTCACGAGCCATGTGAGGGACAAAAACCTCACCAGAGCTCTTCTTGTTTCGTTTCTGTTTTTGTTTTTGTTTGTCCGTGTGAAGAAACCCAGACTGGCGTGATCCGGCGTGCCACCTTCACCTCCTCGCTCCTCCATAAATCGAGTTTTCGGCTTGAAAATTTAAGCTTTTAATTGGCGGGACGTAAACACACACCGCTCTGCCTCTCCTCTCATCTCGGCTCGCTGACATTTGAACAGGCTTTCAAGCTCTTAACCTCCAGCTCCTCTCATTTTTATTTTTTTTTTGGTTTTGTGAGAGCGTAAACATTTCGGCATCAAAGCTAAAGGACCAAACACTCACGACAAGCGCTCTTCTAGAAGCTTCTATCAAGTGTGTGTGTGTGTGTGTGTGTGTGTGTGTGTGTGTGTTTGTTTGTGTGTGGAGGGATTTCATCCTTAATTAGATTCTGTTTATGTTCTGAGAGTGCCGGGTCAATCCGCGCGATTCCGACTGGCCTTTTAATCAAAAACTGCGAAAGTATAGAGGAGAGAACAACATTCCTGCGTTAAAGAGAGAGAAAGCGCGAGAGCGTACTTATCTTCTCATTACAATGCAAATACGTTTAAACGATCCGACTGTTACGAATCGACGCCACCCGGTTGTATTTGCGTGGTTTAGTTTAATCCCTCACGCGAGTAGCAGCGTCACCGCACACACATCTTACACACGGATTGGGGTGACACTCATTACGGCACGACAATAAATCAATAAATAAATACACGAATGACTTCATACATAGATCCCGAATATCAACGGCTAATGTGTTTGTCGTAATATTCAAACGTTTCCCGTGTCATGTTTTTTTTTTTATATGTTAATTGTTTTTAAATATTTATAGATTATCCTCCACCTCTGGTGTCATGGATCAAATGGCAAAATAAAGTCGATAAAGTTGATTTGTGTATTTCCTATTTAGGTCTCAGGTGGGGTTTAGTTTGTTTGGTTAATCCGACTGATCTGTCACATAGATTCTCATCAGATTATTAATTAGATTATCATCAGATTATTATTAGATTTTTATCAGATTATTGTTATTAGATTATTGTCAGATTATTATTAGATTATTGTTTGATTATTAGATTAATATAAAAAAATTGTTATCATCAGATTATTATTAGATTATTATCAGATTACCATTAGATTAACATTCCATTATTTTTAGGTTATAATCAGATTATTATTAGATAGATTATTAGATTAATATGAATTATTTGCAGGTTATTGTCGGGTTATTATTAAATAGATTAGCATAATATTATTATGAGGTTATTATTATTAGATTAATATTCCATTATTTTTAGATTATCACCAGATTATTATTAGATTATTGTCAGATTATTATTATTATTATTAGATGTTTGTCTGGTTATTACTAGATTATTATCAGATTATTGTCAGATTAATATTCTATTATTTTAAATTATTATCAGATCATTATTAGATTATTATTGTCCAATTATTGTTAGGCTATCATCAGATTACGATTAGCTAGATGATCATTAGTTTATTATTAGACTATAATCAGATTACTATCTATTACTAACAGATTATTATGAAAATATTTTCATAATATTTTTGATATTTTGCCAGATTATTAGATGATCAGTTGGTTAAATTGTCACATTATGTTCAGATGATCATCAGATTATAATTAGATTATTGTAAGATTATTGTCACATTATTCTGAGATTATTCTAATATCATTATGACATTTTTTTACAGGTTTATTATCAAAATATTATTAATTCATCAGATTTTGATATTTTGAATATTAAGCGGTCATTTCACATCGGATTATTATGAGTTCATTATCAGATTGTAATGAGTGACAGATTATTATTAGAATATTGTGAAATTATTGTGAGATGGTTATCACTCTATCGTCGGTTTATTATTCATCATCTACGTCAATAGATTTTTGACATTATGATAAAATATTATATTATACATTTATTATAAATGAATATTGAAATTCTTACCAAATCATAATAAACTTGTCAGATTATTAGATTATTATAATATTATAATATAACATATATTATATTATATTATATTATATTATATTATATTATATTATATTATATTATATCTAACATATATTATAAAGATATTATAGCAATATCATAATCGGATTATTATCAGATTACGGCAATGTTATAATCATACTATTATTAGATTTTAATGCCATTATTATAAGAATATTAAAAATTATAATAAAATTATTATTATTAAAATTATTATTATGATTATCTTTATAGTATATAATTATATGATTGTTGTCATGATTGTTGAGATTATTATCAGATTATTATTATTTTTTTTTGTAAACCTAGCTAGTTTCTTCTGTTTTTTGTTGTTGTTGTTGTTGTTTTCTGCCTGTTTCTACAACTAGTTTGTAGTCAGTTGTAACACACACACACACACACACACACACAATGCTAAAAGTGGGTAGTCTCACAGTGACCTAATTGGCCAGCAGTAATATAGGGAAAGAAAGTTTGGAACTGTCACAAGGAGAAAAACAATGTGTGTGTGTGTGTGTGTGTGTGTGTGTGTGTGTGTGTGTGTGTGTGAGTGAGTGAGTGAGTCAGCCCCCCTCCTTTCAAAACACACCCTCGACAAAAAATGTTTAAATTAGTTTTGGACAGCCAATCAGATCGTACGCTGCTGGAGCGTGACAGTCGTGGCCGGCTAATTGTACAGTATCTGTCAGATGGTCCGTGGGCAGAGCGTCTGAGACTCAGATGTTGAAATACATGAGCATTTTGACCTGTGTGTGTGTGTGTGTGTGTGTGTGTGTGTGTGTGTGTAGTATGCAAAGTGAGCTGCGTGAACTTGTGTTCTTGCCCTGCTGAGTTTTAGCCATTCAGCTAATGCCAACCCTGTGGCTTTGCCAGGGGCTTGCAACACACACACACACACACACACACACACACACACACATACTTACACACATATGTCCACTCTCCCTCTGTTCCTGCAGCAGGTCTTCTCCTCGAGGTGTGTGTTAGCTCTTGGCTCTTGTGCTTTGCTGGCTGTTAAATTACCATCTGCTTTTAGACGTGCGTAAATACACACACATATACACATCACGCCAGTTGTGTGTGTGTGTGTAAGAGATGATCGCTCTCTCTCTCTCGCTCTCTCTCTCCCTCTCAGTATGCTGTTTTATGCCCACACTGACGGCTAATTAACATTTATTAAAGGATTTGAAGCGTCGTGTTCGCCCAGCATAGCATTTTTCTAAAAAGTGTGTGTGTGTGTGAGAGAGAGAGAGAGAGAGAGAGAGAGGGAGAGAGAGACAGACAGAGAGAGCCAGAGAGGGAGAGGGAGACAGAGAGGGAGAGAGAAACAGACATAGAGGGAGAGAGAAGCGAGGAGAGAGAGAGACAGAGAGAGAGACAGACAGAGAGAGAGAGAGAGACAGACATAGAGAGAGAGAGAGAGAGAGAGACAGACAGAGAGAGAGAGAGAGAGACAGACAGAGAGAGAGAGACAGACAGAGAGAGAGAGCAGAGAGAGAGAGAGAGAGAACAGACAGAGAGAGAGAGACAGACAGAGAGAGAGAGAGAGACAGACAAGAGGAGAGAGAGAGAGACAGAGAGAGAGAGAGAGAGACAGAGAGAGAGAGAGAGAGACAGACAGGAGAGAGAGAGAGAGAGACAGAGAGAGAGAAGACGAGAGAGAGAAGACATAGGGAGGAGAGAGAGAGAGAGAGACAGAGAGAGAGAGAGAGAGAGAGAGACAGACAGAGAGAGAGAGAGAGAGAGAGACAGACAGAGAGAGAGAGAGAGAGAGAGAGAGAGAGAGACAGAGAGAGAGAGAGAGACAGACATAGAGGGAGAGAGAGAGAGAGAGAGACAGAGAGAGAGAGACAGACATGGAGAGAGAGCGAGACAGACAGAGAGAGAGACAGAGACAGAGGGAGACAGAGAGTGAAAGTCTGATCTATTACTGTTTTTAATAATAATAATAATAATAATAATAATAATAATAATAATAATGCCCAGCACAGTGCTGTTGAGTTCTGGATTCTGATTGGTCAGAAGGTGTAGATACGTCTTCCATGACAGCATCTCTGACATCGTCATCATCTCCATAGTCACAGCTCGTTCACAGGGACGCGTACGCCGGACGCTCTGCTAATAATACATGGCGGCTTGAAGTCAGGCGACGTTTATGTAACATTTATGGAAGGAGTCTCCAGTGTCAGAGCTAAAGTGGTTTTCTTTTGAAGTACAGTGGGAAGGGCTGATCAGAGTTCACGTGGGGAAAGTTCCTGGTGTTCAGAACCGTGTTGCGCGCCTGCGTAAGCTGATGGTTTCTCTGAGGTTTCTCAACTGTCCATGTATCGCTTGAAATGATGCTATTAAATCCTCTCTGCTGAACTGGAAACACGACCCTTAGTGACGAACTCAGCACCGTGAGTATTTCCAGCAGAACGCTAAAAATTGTAGCAGCACCTCCGAGTTCTATTCCTGTATCGCTAAACGGTGTTAATAACCCTGCTCTGCTCAATACACACGTTACATCTGATGTCCTGGAGGGAAAAAAATGAGTTAAAAAGGAGTGTGTGTGTGTGTGTGTGTGTGTGTGTGTGTGTGAGGATGAATGGTGTGAATGCAGCGTTAGTGCCTCATTAGGACGTGTGAGGCAGATGGACGGATGGATGAGGGATGGATGGATTTAGACAGAGAGATGGAGATGGAGAAGGAGTGTGTGTTCCACGCAGATTAGCTGCTCCGTCTGCCCTTGTTATCACACACACACACACACACACACACACACACATTCACTCAGCTTGACAGATTGACATACACTAATAAAACAAGAGACATGGATATAAGCAGTCTCTGCAGGTGTGTGTGTGTGTGTGTGTGTGTGTGTGTGTGTGTGTGTGTGCGCGAGAGTCGTGGTAGAAGTGAGCCTTTATGTCTTTACCAATAAACTCGAACCCGTCATAAATGTCATTGCTAATATCAGAGGAAAGAAATGGTACAGCCTTGTGTTTTTTTTTTTTTTTTTTTTTTTTTTTTTTTTTTTTTTTGTGTGTAGGTATGTGTGTGTGTGTGTGTGTGTGGGAAGGCTACATAGCTCTTTATGTTGGGTAGGGAGCCTTCTGGGAATAAGGTCTCTCTCTCTCCCCACACACACACCCACTCTCTCACACTCTCTTTTTCACACACTTTATTTTTTTTCATATTTTTCTCCTTTTTTTTTTTTCTTTTTTTCTCTTTTTCCCTCCCTTCCTCTCTCCTCTTTCTCCCACACACACACACACACACACACACACACACACACACACAACACACACACACACACACACACACTTACTTTAATGAAATAGTTTTTATACTCTCACCAAACATGCCCTAATGTCTCCTTATACTCGGCTGTTGTGTTGTTTATTGTGTGTGTGTGAGCGAGTTAGCCGAAGTTAGAGGAAACAGAGAAACAGACACACACCGATCATTGCCAGATATTGTTCTTATTATCGAGCGTAGTCTCAGGCTCCGGCTTCCCCACACAGTTCGCTAACTCGTGTCCGACCGCATTCGTAAACACCGCAGCGAGCTATGCTAACATTTACCAAGGCTCTGTATTAAACCGGGTTTGCAGCGGCAAGTCTGAGTGTGTGTGTGTGTGTGTGAGTGTGTGTGTGTATTCGAGGCAATTTCTCCACTCGGAAGAACCGACGGAGATTACGCTGGAAAAATTCTGGAAAT
>CM022755.1:39893206-39895706 GCA_012411365.1 Ameiurus melas
ACCCCGTTAAATGAAGAAGCTGGAGTGGTGAGAATGACGTTCAGTAAAGCTCAGAGCGTAGCTAGCTAGATTTAAAATGGAAATGGATGAGAAGGGGGAAAGCTCGTCGCTCGCGGCTAATTAAATACGAGTAAACGAATGTTTTTATTCGTTGATTTTAGTCGACATCATTACCGCGTAAAAAATGTTACTCGACGTTAACGATAACGTGTGCGTGCGTTTGTAAATGGTTTATACCTGTTAACGAGCTGTAGCGTTTGTTATATTAACCTATTAATCTACCCATTTGGAAATGGGATCAAATAAAATATCCCTCCCGGCTACGCAGCCACGTTGGTCAGACCTGTCTGTATTCCTGTATTCTCGAGACGACAGCGCGTGACAATGCGACAGAACATTCCCAAGTAAAGACGAGAGCGAGCTGTGCTTCGATGCTTCGATGCTGGTTTCCGGTTTTCTTATGAATAAGTGTGAGAACGCAGCGTGTCCCGACTCTCCCCCTGAAGAGTCTGTGTTTACTGAGGCCAATTAAGGGTGTGAAATGTGATGGTGCTTGGCAGGTGAGAAAAGGTTATATATATATATATAACACCAGGTTTGTTAGCGTTGATTCGCAGAGAGAGAGAAAATGGAGAGAAGGATGATGTCACAGAGTGTTCACTGGATGTAATGTGACTCAGAGAGGATTTATTTCTCTTTCGTGTGCGTCGTGATAGTTATAGATATCGGACTCATTCGGTCAGGGGGCGTGTCGTAGTGTTGTCTGATATATCGTTTATGAATCGTAATCACGATATTCTGATTTATTGCGTCGATCTTCGTGCAGGTGATGGTGATGATGGCGATGATGGCGATGATGATGGATGGCAAGAATATATTTTGTGTTATATTGTATCAGGGAATAGAGAAGATGGCAGATGGGAAGACATTTTTTTATTTATTTTTTTATTTCCATGGCTACCTGATGGTGTCCAGGGCTCAGGACAGATCCATCCCATCATCCTCCAATACCGCTTCCAACAGCGACCACCTGCAGTCGTCTGATTGGTCTCTGGCTGTGGTCTCCAGTGGTAATGGGTGGAGGCCTGAGGCCAGGTGTGTGTGTGTGTGTGTGTGTGTGTGTGTGTGTGTGTGCGGGGCAGTGCCAGATTTATTCTTGATCCAGACTTCACAAGGGAGGCTAATGAAAGCGCTTTAGGGATGTGTGTGGTGTGTGTGTGTGTGTGTGTGTCCACGTCCACTACAATGTCCCAAAAGGTTCTCTGGCTCCATCGGTTGGTTTAATACTGAGAGATTACACTTCTCCTCTGAGGTAATGCCTCACAGCCCAAAGAGAGAGAGATGAAAAAGCGGCTGAAGCAGCGGGCAATTTAACACACTGAGCGGTTACATCTTTACAACACACAGATCCAGAAATTGCAAACTCCGTCAAGGTCATGGACAGTGTCAAGAACAAATGTGTGCTGAAAATTGGGGAAGTGGTCATAGTGCACCGATGAGGAACAACAATCACAACAAATAACGACGTATTACATCGCACTGATATTGGAAACAAACACAAAACACGTGCACACACACACACACACACACACACATCGACAAATTCATTTGCGACATTCTCTGTCAGAACCATCAGTGGGGGAAAAAACCACCAGTGTTTTATATATATTTTTAAAAACAACAGTCACCATCAGACACCAGCATTCTCTATTAAACACCAACACTTGACCATCGCACACTGACATTGCACCACCAAACACCTACATAACCATCAAACACCAACATTACACCAACGTAACCACCGAACACCAGCATAAAACCATCAAACACCAACAGTTACACCAACACAACCCCCAAGCACCAACATAACCATCAAACACCAACATAACCATCAAATACCAACATTACACCAACATAACCACCGAACACCAGCATAAAACCATCAAACACCAACAGTTACACCAACATAACCATCAAACACCAACATTATCCATCAAACACCAACATAACCATCAAATACCAACATTCTCTATTAAACACTTGACCATCGCACACTGACATTACACCACCAAGTACCAAAATAACCATCAAACACCAACATAAAACCATCAAACACTAACATTTACACCAACAAAACCACCAAACACCAACATAACCACCAAACACCAGCATAAAACCATCAAACACCATCAGTTACACCAACACAACCACCAAGCACCAACATAACACAAACCCCAACCACAAAAACACACCAAACTCTAAAAACTACAGCACACAAACACACAAACACCAACAAACCATCAAACACCAACATACAACCAACAACACCAAACACCAAAAACCACAAACACCAAGAGTTACACCAACACAACACAAACACCAACATAATATCAAACACCAACATTATCCATCAAACACCAATATAACACTACAAACCAACATTCTCTATTAAACACTTAACCATCGACACTGCATTACACCACCAACACCACATAAAACA
>CM022755.1:39900706-39908206 GCA_012411365.1 Ameiurus melas
ATGAAAAAAAAAAAGAGCGCCCTTGACTTTCCACGTAAACCGTAAAGCAAATGTTTTGTGTTATGACTCGCAGCGGAACGGCGGGATCTTTTATCTAACAGGCTAACACCTGAGCTTAGCGCTCATACGAGCTTATTAGAAAGAAAAGCAGGATCAGAACCGCACTCGTCCTCGGGAATCATTATGAGCCAAGCTTGCCACATTTATTTATATATATATATATATATATGTATATGTATGTATGTATGTATAAAATTAGGCTTTCGAGTTCTGGGGCTTCTGGGGGAGGAGCCTTGTGTACACGCGTTCTAATCTTATTCAGCGCCACGTATTTAACCGCTAGAGAACTAATCTTGAATCAGCGCACTGTTAGCTGTATCCGTGTTCGACGCAGGCGTCATGATGAGGTCACGTGACACGTCTCTGTGGAAACTCTACGGTGAGTGTAGAAAATGGCGAGCCCCATCCCGATATTGCGGCGTGTCCTCGATTTTTACGTCGATCTCAAAATCGTGAGTTCCGTTAGGGGCAGTACGACGCTAGCTGGCTGATTTTCAAAGGAAGAACGTTCGTAGCTAGCTCGGACGGAGTAGTGTCGCGTAGCTGGGGTAGGTTTTGGTTTTTCACCGCGTCAGGATCCTTCGCTCCAGGATCGTCAGGGACGACACACGGCGTACGAGCTGCAGTTTTCACTCGCGTAGCATCGGCGTTTTCTGCTAGCGACGGACTGCGTGCGTGCTGAGTTTGATGTTTTACGATGATCGTTTTTTTTTTTTGTTTTGTTTTTTTTCCGCTTGCACTGTAGGATGAAAAGCAGAAGCCCCTCCTCTCGATGCGGATATTTTGCAGATCCGTGTCCTATGCACGTTTTTTCGTAGAGTTAGTACGGGATGTCGGTACCTTTAACGAGGACGTGAGAACAGTGTCGGAATCGACATTGCAGCCCTACTTCCAACCAGAACTATTTCAGTCATGTTCCTCGGAACATCTGTAACATTGCGCTTTGCCGTTTAAGTTCAGAACACGCTAACGTACAAAAAAAAAATGCAAATTTTTGCTTTTATAACAGACCGGATGAAACCCGACTCCATTAGTTCACTCCGTACTGCTTCCTGAGTACCATCCATATCTATTCTGTGTGTGTGTGTGTGTGTGTGTGTGTCTTTAGGTTTGATCCGATCTCCTGCTGGTGTGTACTGAGCTTTTCTCAATAGTTGCATTGTATCAAGTCTTAGATTGTTGCATTTGGTATTCCGTCTCAGCGTGAATCCCAGTCCAAAAAACAACAACAACAACAACAAAAAAAAGAAATCATTCAGCCAAGTTTAAGTTCAACTTTATTGTCATCTTCACTCCGTGGCATTAAAATGCAATGAAACGCGGGTGTGTGTGTGTGTGTGTGTGTGTGTGTGTGTGTGTGTGTGTGTGTGTGTGTGTGTGGTCGGCCTCTCTGTGCCATCGTCGTGAAAAATAAAAAAGAAAATGGCATTAAAATTTCATGAAGTAAGAGGAAAATAGAGTGCAGCAAAAATACACCGAATACATTAATAACATAAAAGAGTTAATGCATTAAAAAAAAAAAAACACGAAATCGCCCGACGCATGCAGGTTTATAGGGATGCGTTTTAGACTTCGTATACTGTATGTGGTATATATATATATATATATACACGGATATATACGCTGTAACGCGTCGGATCCACGAACGACTCAGAAACAGGTGCATCTCAAAAACTGACCACCCCAATTCCCAAAAAAGTTGGGACGCTGTGTGAAATGTCAACGAAAACAGAATTCGCCAATCTCATAAACCCCCGAATGCTATTCACGATGGAACCAACGAAACAGATCAAGTGTTGAAGAAGGAAAAAAAAAATAAAAAATTCGATGGCCGCAGCACGTCTCAAAAAAGCTGGGACGGTGGGCGATGAGAGGCTGGGAAAAGTAAGTGTTAGGGAAAAGAAACAGCTGGAGGAACATTTCGAAAGTATATTTGGTTCGTTGGGAACAGGCGAGTAAGATGATTGGGTATAAAAAAAAGAGGATGTTGGAGAGGCGGAGTCTCTCGGAAGGAACGATGGGGAATGGAATCTGAACGGAAGCGTACGCTGCTCTGAAACCTTTCAGCATCGATGGTGCCGTTCCAGATGTGCAGATCTGCATGGATGCGGTCATTCCTGCAAAAAGGATTAAAGTATCGAGTGCATAAATGAACGGACTTTTCAGACGGTCGACATTTCTGTATTATATAAATTCTTTATTCGAATGTTTATTATACGTTTGAATACTTTATTCAAATGTGCTTTTCCACGATGCTACATTTTTTTTTTGAGAAGCACCTGAATGCGATAAGAAACTAATATGCAAGCGTGCATGCAAGTCCGCGGTGGATTTGTGCATGCGTGCATGTTGGATTTACTGTGCACATATATATATATATATATATATATATATATTTCATTTATGCATGCACGTTTAAACTAACTTTTACACATGCACGTGTGCAAATAACTTACATTCACGTCTTCAAGGTCATGTATGCAAGTGCATATGTTCATGCGCGCCTATTAAAGATAAGTGCATGCGTGCATATGTTCATGCGTGCCTATTAAAGATAAGTGCATGCGTGCATATGTTCATGCGTGCCTATTAAAGATAAGTGCATGCGTGCATATGTTCATGCGTGCCTATTAAAGATAAGTGCATGCGTGCATATGTTCATGCGTCGCCTATTAAAGATAAGTGCATGCGTGCATATGTTCATGCGCGCCTATTAAAGATAAGTGCATGCGTGCATATGTTCATGCGTGCCTATTAAAGATAAGTGCATGCGTGCATATGTTCATGCGTGCCTATTAAAGATAAGTGCATGCGTGCATATGTTCATGCGCGCCTATTAAAGATAAGTGCATGCGTGCATATGTTCATGCGCGCCTATTAAAGATAAGTGCATGCGTGCATATGTTCATGCGTGCCTATTAAAGATAAGTGCTGCAGTATGTTCATCTGGCTATTAAAGATAAGTGCATGTGCATATGTTCATCGTGCGCCTATTAAGAAGATAAGTGCATGCGTGCATATGTTCATGCGTGCCTATTAAAGATAAGTGCATGCGTGCATATGTTCATGCGTGCCTATATAAGTGCTGCGTATATGTTCTGCGTTAGAAATAAGTGCAGTGCATATGTTCCGTGCTATTAAAGATAAGTGCATGCGTGCATATGTTCATGCGTGCCTATTAAAGATGGAGTCCTGGTGCATGTTCATGCTGCCTATTAAAGATAAGTGCACGTGCATATGTTCATGCCCGCTACAAGATAAGTGCATGCGTGCATATGTTTATGCGTCCTATTAAAGATGGAGTCCATGCGTGCATATGTTCATGCGTGCCTATTAAAGATAAGTGCATGCGTGCATATGTTCATGCGTGCGCCTATTAAAGATAAGTGCATGCGTGCATATGTTCATGCGTGCCTATTAAAGATGGAGTCCATGCGTGCATATGTTCATGCGTGCCTATTAAAGATAAGTGCATGCGTGCATATGTTCATGCGTGCCTATTAAAGATAAGTGCATGCGTGCATATGTTCATGCGCGCCTATTAAAGATAAGTGCATGCGTGCATATGTTCATGCGCGCCTATTAAAGATAAGTGCATGCGTGCATATGTTCATGCGTGCCTATTAAAGATGGAGTCCATGCGTGCATATTAATCTAAGCGAGTCCGTGCTCTGCTAGCGCGTTGTAGCTAGATCTCACGTGCTGCATGGCTGCTGTCGTTTAATAACCATATGCACACAAGACAAGTCTGGTCTTATTCTTATTCACGTTAGTGAATGCACCACTACTGCATTAACCCAGTTCACTCTAATACTGCATCAGTATCATCTGTATGTGGTGTGTGTGTGTGTGTGTGTGTGTTTAGGTTTGATCCGATCTCCTGCTGGTGCATGCTGAGCCTTTGTGCAGTGAATAAAGTCTCATATTGTTGCGTTTGGTATTCGGGCACAGCGGGAATCCTTAGAAAAAATGCAAAATAGTTTATTGTCATGTCTCCATTCCAAGGCAGTAAAATAAAACGCTGGGGATCGTATAGCTACATCGAGTTACCGCGCTTCTTTGAAGGTTCTTTTCACGTTTGTTGAGGTTTTTTTTGTTCCTTTCTTTTTGGATCTCCGGGGTTGTTTATTGTGAGAGTTCGGTACGTTTTGGTGGTCTGGGGCTCACGTCAACTGAAAGCACGCGGAAGCGAAACGCTCCCGGCGCTGCGCGTTACCGAGCAACGTGATCGACGGGTGATGGTGAGGAAACGGTCGCTACGGTCAACTCCTCACTCGGCGTTCGCGCTAGCAAGAAACAAAGTGACGAGCGACATGCCTGCTGAGAGTTTCTCAACCTTATGCTAATTAGCTGTGAATGCGAAAATGAGCTAATCGCAAATCCGTGAAACAAAAAAACACCTCTAGTAGCTAGACGTCTTACACGAGAATGTTTGCAGGAGTTCCTTTACGATAGCGCCCTCTAGTGAGAAGCACTACAGGAACGTAAGGAAAAACACGGCGTGTCGGCCATTTTGCAATGATTCTAATATAAACGGTGCCGCGTTGTTTAGACAGTCTCTGAACCATGGCGTATATCGAGAAGCTCAGAATGTTCTAGCACACGTCCTCTTTCGGAGCCCCGCCCCTTTTCTCAGAAGCTTTCCGATGAATTGTGGAGCAGCTTTCAGTTTTGGGGTTGTTGTTTTTTTTTTTTTCTTCTGTTTGATGTCTTCCTTTCAATTTCTCCCGCTTCGTTTTCGCCGTCTTCTGACGTTTATTTTGAGAACGCGTTCTAGAGTGAGAGAATAGCTCGGAGAGACGTCTCGGAATGTGGAACGTCGCGAGAAAGAGCTGAGAAATATCCGCAAAAATTCACGCCCCAACCTCCCCCCAACGTATTTTCTGAAAATAGAAAGTTGTGTGTTAGAGAGAGAGAGAGAGAGAGAGAGAGAGAGAGAGTTCATAACATCTGCATATCAAAGACAGATCTTCCACAGCATCTTACAAACTCAAGCCTCTTGATCTCTCTGCATTTTGTTTACATTTCTCCAGTGTGTGTGTGTGTGTGTGTGTGTGTGTGTGTGTGTGTGTGTTAAAGATGGAGTGTTCTGAATTCACAGTACACAGACACAAAGGCCTTGTTGGAGATCTTTAATATTTAGATGTTTTACACACACACACACACACACGCACACACACACACACACACCACACACACACACACACACACACACACACACACACACTGTCCTTTCCTGCTGA
Organism: Ameiurus melas; assembly: GCA_012411365.1. Lineage (NCBI taxonomy): Eukaryota > Metazoa > Chordata > Actinopteri > Siluriformes > Ictaluridae > Ameiurus > Ameiurus melas. Next base: position 39,906,010 of record CM022755.1, read on the forward strand.
ACTAAAATAAAAAGTCAGTTCAAACAGAATCAGCAGCTTTTTGAAACAATTCAAATGTTAGCTAACAACTGCGAAATGTCAGATCTTAAAAACAGGCGTGTGTGTTTTAAGAGTTTTTTTACACCACACACACACACACACACACACACACACACACACACACACACACAACACACAATAATAGAGAAACTCACTGATTAACCTCCCACATGTTCACCTTCTTTTCTTCATGTTGTGAAAGCAGAAATAACAGCGGTACTGTAGACGTGTGAAAACAGGAAGTGATTTTTGGGATGGATGGATGGACTGAGGGGTAGGTGGGGGGAAAGATGGACAGATGGATGGATTGAATTTGGGATGAACGGATGGATTTTGCGGTGGATTTGGGGAAGGATGGATGGATTTGGCGATGGATTGATGGATGTGGGGATGGATGGATGGATGATTTGGGGATTGATGGATGGATGGATGGATGGACTTCCCTGACAGGAATTTGGGGAATTTGTTCTTTAACTTTTAAGTTTCTTTGTAGATGTAGATTTTTAAAAACAGGAAGTGATTGAGATGGATGAATGAATATACGGACAGATGGATGGAGGGATTGTGGATTATGGATGGGGAGATGAATGGATGGACAAATGTATGGACTTAAGAATCTCAGAGGAAATTTGGGAATTTATTTAGTCAAATTTACCAAACAACTAACCTAACAATGAGTGTGTGTGTGTGTGTGTGTGTGTGTGTGTGTGAGAGAGAGAGAGAGAGAGAAGACGACGTGTGACGATACACTCCTGTAGCCTTGCACGGCTATTCTCCGCGCGTTCGCGAGCGCCTCATCAGGGTGGAGAATCGTTGTAAATCGAATCGCAGGACGCTGAGCAGGAAAAGAGCAGAGCGTAATGGCGGAATTATAGATCCTCCCTCGTTCACTCCGGCCTCGTCCCAAATTCACTTAAAGGGGAATCCGTCTTCATTTCTGTGACGCTGATGTGTTGGCGGGATTGCTCAGGCCCATTTGTTTAGTTTGTGTTTGTGTGTGTGTGTGTGTGTGTGTGTGTGTGTGTGTGTGTGTGTGTGAGAGAGAGAGAGAGAGAGAGAGAGAGAGAGAGATCGATGGGACGAGGATGAACTCATCCTGAGAGGAGGTGTAGGGTGAAGAGAGGCTGCGATAACAGCACCCAGTCATTATCCTTCATCTGGGAGAGAGAGAGAGAGAGAGAGAGAGAGAGAGAGAGAGAGAGAGAGAGAGAGAGAGAGAGAGAGAGAGAGAGAGGATAGAAGAAAAAAATGGCCCAGTTTTTCATTGTGATTTTCAAAGAGAGCATGGATGGGAAGAAGGGATTAAAGAGAGGAAATGAGAAAGCAAGAGGCATCAAAAGAGTAGACGAGAAAAGAAGAAGAGAAAAAAGAGTGGATAGCAGGTTAAATTATCGAAGTGGAAAAAGGAGGAGAGAAAACAGAGGGGATGGAAGAAGAGAAGAGAACAGAACGAGGAAGGGATGACAGGAAATGAAGAGAAAAGCAGAACAGAAAATATTAGAAATGAACAGTGAGAAGAAATGAGAGAGAAAATAAAGTGAAGAATGAAAAAAGACAAACTGAGCGGAGAGAGAGAGAGAGAGAGAGAGAGAAACGAACGGATAAATAGAAAAAGACAGCATGAGGGGAGAAATGAGAAAGGAGCACGAGACAAAATGAGAGAACAAGAAAAAGAGAGCAGGAAAGAAGGGATGAAGTGAAATGAGAAAGCGGACAAAATCAAGGGTGAGAGTCAAAGTGAAAGAAGTGGGGAGAGGAGAGGAGAAAGGGAAAGAAGTTAAATAAAGGTAAGAGAGGAAAAGAAAACTGCGTATGAGAGAGAGAGAGAGAGAGAGAGAGAGAGTGATTGAGAGAGAGTGAGAGAGAGAGAGAGAGAGAGAGAAAGAGAGAGCGAGAGAGAGGATTGAGAGAGAGTGAGAGAGCGAGAGAGAGAGAGAGAGAGAGAGACAGAGAGAGAGAGTGAGATGAGAGAGAGAGAGAGAGGATTGGTGAGAGAGCTGAGAGAGAGAGAGACAGAGAGAGAGAGAGAGGAGAGAGAGAGTGAGAGAGAGAGAGGAGAGAGAGAGAGAGAGAGAGAGAGAGAGAGAGAGAGAGAGAGAGAGTGAGAGAGAGAGAGAGAGAGAGAGAGAGGAGAGAGAGAGAGAGCAAGAGAGAGAGA
>CM022755.1:39918206-39940706 GCA_012411365.1 Ameiurus melas
ATGAACGAGTCTGTAAGAAGCGTAAACACGACTCCCTATAAACATCTGCATGCACATGACTCCACAGAAATGACTCGATAGCATCAGCTCTAAAATTGGGCTTGTAGATGTTCAAGACATTAATCATGAAAAAAAATTAATGCATCGTTACTATGGAAATTGTAAAAAAAACAAAAAAAAACCTATCTCCAGATAGTTTTAAAGATAGCTCCTACTCGCTCGCTCTCCCTCCCTCCCTCCCTCCCTCCCTCCTTTTTCACTTCTCCGTTCCTCTGGCTACCCTACATCTCACTCCATCACTCCTTTTCCTTCTATAATCTATTTCTACCACACACACACACACACACACACACACACAGTCCGTTCTTACACGAGTGAGCCACATCGAGGAATGTAGAAACTCTTATCAGGGAATGTCGTGGTGTTCGAGAACCTGTGGACGTTTTTTTTTTGTATAAAATTCCTCCTCTAACATGTTTTCAGGGTTTTTACTTCCCATCTCTGAGCGGCATTAAGCACTCTGCTGCATGCGTGTGCGTGTGTGTGTGTGTGTGTGTGGCTTTGTACTGGAATGAACGGAGGCAGAAAGTCTGGCAGCGTCTCTGATTGATACAACAACATTACTGTAACTACAGCGGGGTCCGAAAGTCTGAGTCCACTACCAGGAACTGGTTTTTATTCCATCAGGTATCAAACACTCAGATCAGATTTTACTCCTCGGATCCTCATCGCTTCAACATTCCAACATCCTCCTCCTCACACACACACACACACACACACACACACAGTCCGTATTCAGACCTCAGACGTTACACACGCGCGTGTCTCAGTTACACGTGATTCTGATCTCGAACTTCGGTCCTTCACGTGATATCGTTAAAGTCCACAGGAAAGACATGACTGGAGACAGAATCTGTCTCGGAGACACTGCTTATCTGAGGACTTTGTGGTTTTTATGAATGACGTTATAATAAAGATTCTCCGTAAGTGTTGCAGGTGAGCGCTTGGTCAGCTTATCCTTCACACCTCGCTCAGCCAGTCAACTAAAACATTGCCGTTACTTTATTCATGTGACGAATACAAAAGAACGGCGGATTAAACGCGTCATAAAAGCGGCACACGTGCACACGTTACGTCATGTCCGTTTAACACGTCATTTCATAAGGTCCTGGATTTTGTATCTCCAGGTGCACAAGTATAAAAAAAAATTAAATGAAACGTTTAAAACAATACAACAGTGTGAGATTGCTGTTTTGTACCTCTCTTTATGGATTTGGAACTTCGCCAGCCGTCCCGTTAGATCGAAACGTTTATATAACGTTTATATTTATAGACGTGGCCACAATGCTGTTGCAGTGTTTTAGCTTCTTAATCTTAAAAAAAACAAAAACATCTGCTTTAATAATTGTTCTCACAGGAATGATAGAAACACTAACGTTATATATATATATATATATATATATATATATATATATATATATATATATATATATATATATATATATATATATATATATATATACCATCTCAGGACATCCAGAAAACGTGACAGACTTTTTTAAATCAAAAGTTCCTAGGGTCTCTGTGAAGAATTTCAAACCTGGATTATTTATATGATATATTATAATATTGCACTTCAGTTTGATCTTGAAGTTCATGCTAGCTAGCATTAGGACAGTGAGACTTTTGATCCACCAACCAACGACATTTTAGTCACCGCTTACTCTTTCAAAACGTGAGACAAAAAAAAGATCTTAAAATATATACGACACGAAGCCGTGGACATTTTTTGTTTTCGTTACAGTGACTGTATTTTCTTCCGGAAGTCTCAGCGACTCGTTGAATTTAAAAGTTTGTTTTCCTGTTAGCATGAAAAGCATATGGAAGTGCAGGGATTCTGAATCTTGTGCCCAGAAAAGTGTACATAGAAACCAGTCCTAAGAAACAACTCGATAGAAACGTCCCTTAGATACGACTCCTTAGATACGACTCCTTAGATACAACTCCATAGATACGACTCCATAGAAACCAGTCCTAAGAAACAACTCGATAGAAACGTCCCTTAGATACGACTCCTTAGATACGACTCCTTAGAAATGACTCCATGGATACGAGTCCTAAGAAACAACTCCATAGAAACGTCCCTTAGATACGACTCCTTAGATACGACTCCTTAGATACGACTCCTTAGATACGACTCCTTAGAAATGACTCCATGGATACGAGTCCTAAGAAACAACTCCATAGAAACGTCCCTTAGATACGACTCCTTAGATACGACTCCATAGATACGACTCCATAGAAACCAGTTCTAAGAAACAACTCGATAGAAACGTCCCTTAGATAAGACTCCTTAGATACGACTCCTTAGATACGACTCCTTAGATACGACTCCTTAGAAATGACTCCATGGATACGAGTCCTAAGAAACAACTCGATAGAAACATCCCTTAGATACGACTCCTTAGATACGATTCCTTAGATACGACTCCATAGATACGACTCCATAGATACGACTCCATAGAAACCAGTCCTAAGAAACAACTCGATAATAACGTCCCTTAGATAAGACTCCTTAGATACGACTCCTTAGAAATGACTCCATGGATACGAGTCCTAAGAAACAACTCCATAGAAACGTCCCTTAGATATGACTCCTTAGATACGACTTCTTAGATACGACTCCATAGATACGACTCCATAGAAACCAGTCCTAAGAAACAACTCGATAGAAACGTCCCTTAGATACGACTCCTTAGATACGACTCCATAGATACGACTCCATAGAAACCAGTCCTAAGAAACAACTCGATAGAAACGTCCCTTAGATACGACTCCTTAGATACGACTCCATAGATACGACTCCATAGATACGACTCCATAGAAACCAGTCCTAAGAAACAACTCGATAGAAACGTCCCTTAGATACGACTCCTTAGATAAGACTCCTTAGATACGACTCCTTAGAAATGACTCCATGGATACGAGTCCTAAGAAACAACTCCATAGAAACGTCCCTTAGATATGACTCCTTAGATACGACTCCTTAGATACGACTCCTTAGATACGACTCCTTAGATACGACTCCTTAGAAATGACTCCATGGATACGAGTCCTAAGAAACAACTCCATAGAAACATCCCTTAGATACGACTCCTTAGATACGACTCCATAGATACGACTCCATAGAAACCAGTCCTAAGAAACAACTCGATAGAAACGTCCCTTAGATACGACTCCTTAGATACGACTCCTTAGATACGACTCCTTAGATACGACTCCTTAGAAATGACTCCATGGATACGAGTCCTAAGAAACAACTCGATAGAAACATCCCTTAGATACGACTCCTTAGATACGACTCCTTAGATACGACTCCATAGATACGACTCCATAGATACGACTCCATAGAAACCAGTCCTAAGAAACAACTCGATAGAAACGTCCCTTAGATACGACTCCTTAGATACGACTCCTTAGATACGACTCCTTAGAAATGACTCCATGGATACGAGTCCTAAGAAACAACTCCATAGAAACGTCCCTTAGATACGACTCTATAGAAAAGCAAGCTCGCGGTGCGCCCGTGTTCACTGCGTGAACGGAACTCGCGTTATCTGCTGAGCGCTCGAGACGAGACGCTGCGTGTCGAGGGAACTGCGCTGTGATCGGAACACTGACTGTTTTGTATTAGTGAAGATGGATGGAGAGAGATTGGAGAGAAACCGTTTAACAAAACCAAAAACACTCACTTTTCAGATCTGAACCATCATTTATCGCTAACACACACACACACACACACACACACAGTGCGAGTCTGCGCTGCATTCCTGTCATCCCGCTGTGTGTCTGCTCTGATAGCTTCAGTGCCTCCAGTCTGTCTGCATCAGCATCATGAGAGGAGTGTAATGTACTGTGTGTGTGTGTGTGTGTGTGTGAGTGTAATACCCTGCAACCCAGAGTTTAAGAGGGTAATACTGTCTCTCACACAGCTACACACACACACACACACACACGGTATAGCAATTGGCGCATCAACTTAAACTGAAAACATATGAGTGTAGATGCAATTTAAAGGAAAACTCCAGTGTTTTTCATCTTAATGTCTATCCACCGCTTCTGTTGCGTGTGTGTGTTTGTGTGTGTGTGTGTGAGTGTGTGTGTGTGTGTGTGGTGGGGGGTAATACAGAAAACCCTTGTGTTTAATAGAAGTGCAGCTGGTGAATTTTTAAATAAAAGTTCAAACATTTTTAAATAAAACAAATAAATTCAAAATTAAAATTCAACAATAATATATTTGGATTCTGGATTCTGATTGGTCAGAAGGTGTTGATTGATGATTTTTTTTTTTCTATGCGAGCATGACGTTGCGTTCAGAAAATTCCTCAAGTTTAAAACTTCGCTTTTAAAGCCATCTCAAAATATACAGCCCCACTAAACCCCGCCCCTAAACAGAGATTGACCAATCGTAGCTTAGCAACTGTAACTAGGCAACTTCAAGAAGTGTTTAGGGCTTTACCTTTAATGGATAAAATATTCCAAATGAAAAGAAAGCCATTCTCACACACACGCACACACACACACACACACACACACGAGCCTGAAACGTTGCGGTGTCTTTTAAAGTCCTTTCAATTAATTAAAGGAATTAATTACAATAACACGTGCAGGAGGTCAAAGCGGGACAGAAATCAGTGCTGCAGGTACGTCGTGTTCTGGAGACCTCGTTAGAGACACTAAAAGTGTGTCAGAAACCACGCCCTGTTCACTTCAAAGTGCACTATTTCGAGAACGAACCCATTTTGAAGTTCAAAAGCATATCATGAAGCAGGAGGGGAAAAATGAGGGATGCACTTAAAGGTTCTAGGTAGAACCCTACACCTAAATAATCACACGGTTCCACCTAGAACCCATTTAGAAAGCAGAGAACCCGTCATTATCTCAGGAACCCAAGGAGTGCAGTGTTACTGCGCCATAAAATCCAAGAGCCAATCACGTTCCGGTATGCAAATACACTCCGCTTTACCAGGAAAAGGGGTGTGGCATGTAGGGTTTGCGAATTTGCATATTTTGCATATTCGTAGACAGTAGAATTCTTGACGAGGGTACAATTACTGGTCGTTTTTGGTGTATTCAATTTTTATTTATTTATTTGTTCATTCGCCTTTTGTAAGCACTTTATCCTGGTCAGGGCGGCATGGGATCTTGAGTGTATCCCGGGAATTCTGAGTCGGAAATTCATCTTGGATCGGATGCCATGCTGATCTCTGATTGGATCTCATTTCTGAACATTCATCAGCTTATTATTCAGTACTGAGAACTAATGCTTTATTATTATTATTATTATTATTATTATTATTATTATTATTATTATTATTATTATAACTGAAGCACACACACACACACACACACACACACACTGTAGTGTATGACATTATAATGCAGCTGGAATTTTTCCAGACTTGCAGTAGCAGTTACTATACATATGTGTGTGTGTGTGTGTGTGTGTGTGAGTGTGTGTGTGTGTGTGTGTGTGTGTGTGTGTGTGAGTGTGTGTGTGAGTGTGTGTGTGTTCTCCCAGCAGGCAGCTTCCAGTCGGGAAGTTAACAGATTTCCTTTTGGTTCTGAGGTTAACATTAGGGTTAGATTGAGGAGTAGGAAAGTGGAATTTGATACACATTCGTGTGTGTGTACGTGTGTGGACATGTTTGTGTGTGTGTGTGTGTGTGTGTGTGTGTGTGTCTCCAAGCCAAACCAGATCCGTGTCGCTTCTCTCATAATGGAAGAGGCTTTTAGCTAAAGTGGCTCCTTTTCTTAATAGCCATGTGCAGTTATGGCCGACGCGGCTCCAAATCCAAACCCCGACCCAGCTTCCCCAACTCCACTTCCACTCTTCATTAAGTGCTCTCCTCATACACGCAGGGGTGTGTGTGTGTGTGTGTGTGTGTGTGTATAGGTATATAGGTATGTGTGTATGCATATAGACCTGTGTGTGTTTATGTGTGTATGTGTGTGTGTGTGTGTGTGTATATATAGGTATGTGTGTATGCATATAGACGTGTGTGTGTGTGTGTGTGTGTGTGTGTGTGTGTGTGTGTGCTATTGATCAATAATCGGGAAGCCGAAACAGCTCACTGTTCCGCATGATCACCTGCGTTGCATCACCATTGAGATGAGAGAGAGAGAGAAAGAGATGTGGGGGAGAGAGAGAGAGAGAGAGAGAAAGAGATTGAGAGAGAGAGAGAGATGGAGAGAGAGAGAGAGAGATGGAGGGGTAGAGAAAGAAAAAGAACGAAAGAGCGGGGGAGAGAGAAGAGGATTATTCTGGCTTTAATAAACTGAGTGGACCAGAGTACACACACTCTCAACTCCATATTAAACACACTCACACACACAGACCCTCTCTCTCTCACACACACACACACACACACACAGACTCACACACACAAACTAACACACTTACACACTCACATACACACACACACTCACACTGACACACACACACACCCCCTATGTGGATGAGGTTATATGTGTGAACTGATGTGTGTATATTTGACCTATTACGGCTACAGAAGGTAAGAATATCGGGTGTTATTGCGCTGTAACTGACCTGCGCTCTGCAGAGGTGAAATAAATAAATAAATAAGTACATTTAAAATAAAAATCATGAATCTCACTACATTTCTTTTTATCTGGTCATGATCAAAAACATAAAAATATTTAATAGAACATAATATGATGTAACATAATATAATAAGATATAATATAATATAATAATAAAAGCAGGTGGATTGAATATCGCTAATGACATAAAGGGTCATTTAAATATAGTCACAATTGTTTGTTTGTTTGTTTGTTTGTTTGTTTGTTTTCAGTAGCCGTAGAACGCCTAATATAAACAATTCAATCGAAAGGAGTGGTTTGGATATAGCTCGATTTTTTTATTTCCTGTTGTCATTAAACAATAAATAAATATTTGTTTTGTATGAACCAAGCCTAATTAATAATAATAATAATAATAATAATAATAATAATAATAATAATAATATAATGAAAGGGGGCGGTCTCTTTCCAAAAAGCCTAATCAAAATAAATAACTTTTTTTTTTATTGAAACAGGGGTTTATTTATTTATTTCATTTGAATATGTCAGCAATCATTTCCTCTAATTGAACATTTCCTTCCTTTATTTGTTAAATATGATCATTTTTCTATAAATCTATATTTCTATAAATCTATATATCAGCGTAGCTTATGTTTTGCAGAAGTCTGGTGTATTGTGAGATGGTAACTCTGAGATGTTATTTCTGACGTACCGCACACTCGTACATCAAACGCGAACACGTGCGACTTTCTATTCATTAAATCCAATTCATTATTTAAATGAAATCGTTGCATATTTTTTTTTCTTCTTCTTTTTTTTTTTTTAAACCTTCATGCAGCAGTTAGTTTGATCGAGTAGTTCAGTAGAAAGCATACAGATTTAGTAGCCTAATTATTGTGGCATAGTGTAATTAATCAGGAAGTCAGTCTGTAATTAAACATTAATTAAACATCAATTAAACATTAGGTCTCCTGCACTGTTCCATTAACGCCTGAAATGTTTTATTCCTTAAAGCTGTTTTTTTTTTATATATATATATAAGAAGAGTCGCTTTACCATTTTTAGTGAACCTGAATCTAAAGAGGTATATAAAAGCGTTAGATTATTATTATTATTATTATTATTATTATTATTATTATTATTATTATTATTATTATTATTTGTTCTTTTGTTTTGTTTTGTTTTGTTTTTTAAACTTTAAACCCACCACTAACACTGTGCATCTTTGGAAGATGATGAAGACTTTGCTAGCAACATTTTCATGCTGCTAGCAACAGCTTCAAAAGACAATGACTTTATCAATGAAAATTACACGAAAGGAAACATTTAACAAATAAAATAAAAAAGGAGAGAATATTTTTTAACATTGGTGTTTTTTTTAGATAGATAGATAGAGAGAGAGAGAGAGAGAGAGAGAGAGAGAGAGAGATTTTCACCACCCTTAAAGTCTTTGCTAGCAAGAAACGTATAATGCTACAATAAAATTAAGAGAAAGAAAAAAAAAATTTGTGATGTCATATAACAAGAAGAATCAAAATGAATTGAAATGTGTGTGTGTGTGTGTGTGTGTGTGTGTGTGTGTGTGTGTGTGTGTGTGTGTGTTTAACCAGTCACCACCACACTCGTCTTGGGAGAACGTTAGGGAGTTTGCTAGCAGCATATGTATAAAGTTATATTTTTATGGACTATTAACGTCACCTGTAAAAGAAGAAAAGAAAAGAATGAATGTAAAAAGGAAGAAGTATTGACTACAACCGTGTGATTTAATTAAACCGATTAGAGAGTGTTGTCGCTGCTTTATCGGCAGGGCGATGCTTTTCCTTCATTTGATCAGAGAAACGACAAATCAGTCGAGAGTTTGATTTTACGTAACAACGAATCAGAGGAAGGAAATGAAACGTGGCACAATACAGAGAGATATAAAAAAGCCAAGGGTCATGTCTGCTGAGAGTGATTATCGTTTGGCTCTCTCTCTCTCTCTCTCTCACACACACACACACACACACACACACACACACACACACACACACACACACACACACACCTCGATCACTTTTGTCAAACTCACTGAGCATGAAAGTAGTAATTTTACAGCACAGGAAATACAGTAACATTTACTCAAGCTGTACGAGGCGCGCTAAAACCCACACACACACACACACACACACACACACACACACTAACTTTTTCACATTTTTACATTTACATCCTTCCTTCAAGGACAGTGAGTTAGAGGGAGCAATGATCCATACTACACTACACACTGAAATAGGAAGTGTTCCATCTGTCTCACACACACACACACACACAACACACACACACACACACACACACACACACACACACACACAGCTGGCGTGGTAGGAATGCTTCATTTCAGAGTTCGTTTCAGGGGGCAGAGTTAGTGTTTGTAGCTTTAATCACTCATTTTATACGGTTTACAGTAGCTTTAAAGTTTCGCCCTCGCTTGTGAAAAGTTCTGTGGGTTTTTGAACCATTTCATGAAATCAGTAATATGAACTTTCTAATATAAGGTTTCTGACATACATTTTTTTTTTTTTTTATTGCCATGTCTAGCATGATAGTTTTAACATCAAAGTTCTAATGAATTCTTGCATTCTATTTTTGTGATCTATTGTAACATTTCAAATGCAAAATTCATTATGTAACTTTTCATAACAGGGCATATCTATTATAACATTTCTAACTCCGTAACTCATAACGCAAGCTTTTAATATTAGTTTCTTCAATGTACCATTCATAACGCAACATTTATAAAGTGCCGTTCATAATGTAACATTCATTATATAGTATTCATGGTGTAATATTCATAATGTAACATTCAAAACATATCATTCAAATTGTAACATTCACTATGTAAAATTTCAAAGCATAAAACTCATTATGTCACATTCATTATATAACAAATTCAAAATGTAACATTCATTGTAACATTCATTGTACCATTCATTATATAACAATAATTACATAACATTTATAATGTAACATTCATAAAACGTGATGTAACAAAATAATGAAATCTATGTAAAAATAAAACATTGTAATCTACAATAATACATAATATAATGTAACATTCATTATATAACCTTAATTATATAACATTCATAGCATTTCTTTAAATAGCATTCATTACAAAACATTCAAAATGTTTCATGACGTAACATTCATTATGCGACATTCGAAACGTAACACTCATTACATAGCATTTATTATGCAACGTTCATTATATAACATTAATTACTTAACATTCCAAATATAGCATTCATTATGTAACATTCAAAACATTTCAGAATGTAAAATTCAAAATGTAATATTCATAACGTAACATTTCTAAAGTGACATTTCTAGTACAACATTTGTAGCTAGTAGCGTAGTGTAACATTTCCAGCGTGCCGTATGTAATGTAATGTGATTTCCAATATGAAGTAGAATGTACTGTTTCTCATGTAACATTGCAATGCTTTTAAAGTGTTGATTTCCATGTAACAATTTCATGCTGGTTGGGTGTCATTTGTAACGTCTGCGCGTTTTAGCTACGACGTTTTATTTTCACCGTCGCTAACGTGACGGTTGTAACGTGACGTACTGAACAGCGTTGTTTCTCACGTTGCTTTCTGGCTCAGGTTTTGAGCGTAAGGTTCCCAAGGTGGTGTTTTCAACTTGACATTTTGGCGTGTGATTTCCACCTTGACGTCTCTGACGTGACATTTTAAGGTGACATTTCTAATGTGTGGGTTTTAATATGTGACATTTTGTAACCTCGCAGTCCTTCTGTAACTTTCCTCACGTGCCATTGTTGCTGTCTGTTGGCGATACACTGCATAATGATTTGAAATGAATTCCTGAAAGCGTGTGTGTGTGTGCGGGTTTGCTGTCTGTTACAGCAGAGTTGCATGGAGCGAATCACGGATGTGTCCGCACATACACACACACACACACACACACACACACATACACACACACACTGCTGTGTGGAAAGCAGTAGCACCTCTGTGCTAGTTGTCGAGAGTGCTGTATGATATAAGGTTGATTGGTTCGGTTTGCCTTTCCTCATTAAAAAGTGTGTGTGTGAAAGAGTGTGTGCGTGAGTGTGTGTGTTCTTCTGAAACTTGAGCACTGAGCAAAATCTCCAGGTTTCTTCCAATTAAAATAACATCAACACCTAAAAGCGTCATCATCTCTAATCTTTAGACCGTGATTATTCCTTATTTAGAGGAACTGCGTTAATTGGCGATCTTTTTGTCAGGCGTGAGGTGTGTTCAGAGATTAACATCCTCCAGGGCTCAAGGCTGCTGCGTTTCTCAAAAAAATACAACCTCAAGCTACAGAAAATCGTAATTAACCCTTTGTTCAATCAGTTTTTTTTTTATTTTATTTTACTGAACATTGAAAAAGGGATTAAAAATAAATAAATAAAAATAACAACATGAAGCGCTGTGTGCTTGTCTCGGAAAATAAATCAAGTTAAATTTATAATGTGCTCTCTCTCTCTCTCTCACTCACTCTCTCTCTGTCTCTCTCTCACACACACACACAGACACACACACACACACAGTGATATTTATCATTAATATATGATTAATGCACACATACTATACTATACATTTTATGCATAGATCTGGAAACGTCTGGAAGTTAAATGTTTAGCATGTTAAAATCTGGTTAATGTGAAAAATTAAAAAAAATCACATTTAAAGTTTCATTGCGGTTCCGCTGAAAGACGTCCCACTGAGGTAAACTCACTTATTTATTTATTTTTAAACCTGAGGTAAACTCACTTCTTAGCCCCTGAGGTCAACTCACTTATTTTTTTAAAACCTGAGGTAAACTCATTTATTTTTTTAAAATCCTGAGCTAAACTCACTTTTTTTTAATCATGAGGTAAACTCACTTATTATTTTTTTAATCCTGAGGTAAACTCACTTATGTTTTTTAATCCTGAGGTAAACTCACTTATTATTTTTTTAATCCTGAGGTAAACTCACTTATGTTTTTTAATCCTGAGGTAAACTCACTTATGTTTTTTTAATCCTGAGGTAAACTCACTTATTATTTTTTTAATCCTGAGGTAAACTCACTTATGTTTTTTAATCCTGAGGTAAACTCGCTTATGTTTTTTTAATCCTGAGGTAAACTCAATTATTTTTTTAATCCTGAGGTAAACTCACTTACTTTATTTTTTTTTATCTTGAGGTAACTTGCTTGTTTTTTTTAAATCCTGAGGTAAACTCACTTCTTAGCCCCCGAAGTAAACTCACTTATTTATTTTTTTAAACCTGAGGTAAACTCACTTCTTTTTTTAAAAACCTGAGGTAAACTCACTTCTTAGCCCTTGAAGTAAACTCTCTTACGTTTTTAAAAACTAAGGTAAACTCACTACTTTCTTAGTGCCTGAGGTAAACTCTCTTCTTTCTACCTGAGGTAAACACTACTTTATTAGCGCCTGAGGTTTATTTTTATGTCCTCTTAAAGTAGAGACGTCAAAAAGTAAATTGTCGGTATAAAAACTCCAACTTGTTCAGCTGCTTACGAGAATTCAGCTCGAGCGGTTTCCCTACAGTGTTTTTCAAAATGCCTCGGGTGTAATGAATATTTCACAGTTTACCTTTCCCAATTTATTTTTAGATGTTTGACATAGTGAAATCACCTCTCTGTTCATTAAGTAGATAATCCCTTGCTTTTGTGTAGAAATACAAAGTAAATAAACAATGAATGAACGATTTCCATTCAAAAAAAAAAGATTTCCATTCAGAGTAAAAATCAGATCTGGTCCAAAGCCCTCCTCAGTTCCTGTCAGGAAGATTCCTCAGAACAGATTTTCATTGATATTGAGATGAAAATAATACGTACAGGGGATTTTAAAAATAAACATTACAGCTGTAAAACGTAAAGGAAAAATAAAGAAATACCCCCGAGGCGATCGGACGTCGTGTTTCTTTTAACATCACGACATGACGGCACGATCGGAGCACTTTCTTCCTGCATTAGAAGATTTTACTGTGAATTATTGAAAAGCTCGGTGGAGACAGAGACAGCCTTGAGTGTTCTCGAGTTCAGATAAATATCCTGCGCGTCAAACCAACAAGCTGTCGGATTTCACTCCTCATTTAGTGTGTTTGAACAAGCTTCTGTTTATCGCGCACGTTCGATTGCTGTAATCTCATATTCAATTTCCCCCCGTCCTCCTCCATTGCCTCTCATCTACGAGTCTGCACTTTAATTCACCCTTTTATTCGCTGATATCAGGGGACTCATCAAACTGGAGAATAATATCTCCGCGACACGCGCCGCAATTACTCTGAATTATCACGCCTTATAAACCTGCGGTTCAGAACAAAATGCTCAGCGTCTCAGGAAAATCGTAAATTGCCTCTCGCTGCTGTTTGGCAGTTTGAGAAATCTATAATGCGCCGAAATATCTGTAATTACACTTCTTTCCTTCTTTCTTTCTTTCTTTCTTTGTTTCCAGTTGCACTTTCTCCCTTTGTTCTGTCGCAATCCTGACTGCTTTTTGCTCTTTTCTCGTTCACTTCCGGTTAGCGAACAGCGACGGCTAGTCAACTCCGAATCTGTTGTCACACGCAGTGAAGCCGTGTTTACTACGAGAAGCGCTAACGAGAGTATTTGCCGCGGGCGTTAGCTGGACTGTTAATCATCCGGGGCTGAGCCCAGAAACTTCTCCATCAAGACACTTTTATAAACTTACTTCTGAATAGACTTTCCATGCATTTGTTTTTTTCTTGCAGTAGAGTTTTGTTTTATGGACGCTGAGGTAACTTAGCTGTCAATGTATGACATGATCAGAAAAATTGTATCAAACTTGCCTCGGGTGTTTGTCACTGTGTGTAGGACGACCAGACGGATAAAATATCAAACTTTTCTCACTAGGCTAGTTTGGTGTCGCTAGCCAAGAGGCGACACAGCTAAGCTATCACTGTATGGGTTTAGCTGCTACAGAGCCGTGTAGAGTGCGTCATCTTTCCTTCTGCTCTGCTCACGTCATGTTCACGTAAACTGGAACTCATACGGACGTTTACGCGCCTTGTTCTCCTGCTCAGCATCATATGATGTTACTACTTCTGTTTCAACACCTGTACGGCTTTAAAAACATTATTTTTAGTCGTGTAGATCCATTTCCCTCACACTGACTGTGTGTGCTAGCGTTTAGCAGATCCGAGGGCCGTCCGCCAATAAGACGCGAGTATTTCCACGTGTGTATGTTCCTGTAAACGCCGTCTGATCGGTTGACTGACGTTCAGTTACGTAGCGACGAACCGCTCCGAGTGGAGAAGTATTCAGGGCATATGAGATATCTGGCCCAGTGTCTGCAAAATAAACCTTTGAGTTGTCACCAAGGACACACACAAAAAAAAAAAAACAACAACGCGGCTTGGCGTGTTACCGAGAAGCGTGAACAGGTCTGACACTGGAGACTGACACTGGAGACTCCTTCCATAAATGTAAACTAACAGTTTCTGACCAATCGTATCAACAGAAGTCAGTGATTATGGTGATGTGCTGATCCACATTCCCTCCAAATCTCTCTCTCTCTCTCTCTGCTTTTTCTTTTATCTTCCCATCCCACTGATCTCATCACATCACTGGTCCTCGGCGTGTCAATATTTAAAAAGCACTCCGTCCCTCAGAAGATCATAGAGAGGCGAGGAGATAAATGTCATAACCTGCTGCTATTTATCCTCCTCAAATAGCACAGCGGCCGAGCTGTCTCTCCTCCAAGAGGGGTCCTGCTGCAGGCTCGCACTCACCCACACTCATCCCTCCGTCCACTCGCTTCATCCCTCCGCTCGGTTTGCGTCCCTCGGTTTCATCACGATGACCCCGTGACATTAATAACAATAAGAAAAAACACACCCACTTCCTGTTTGGAGAGGAAGTGCACCTGCTGGAAAAACGGACTGGTGTAGTTATGGCATCCATCTCTCTGTTTCTTTAACTTCTCTGTCTAATGTGCCTTCTTTCTCTTCTTTCTTTCTTTCTTTCTTTCTTTCTTTCAATGAATTAACCTATCTATCTGTCTATCAGTCTGTTTATTTATTTATTTGTTTGTTGGTTTGCTGTCTTATTTTCTTTCGGTCTATATTTCTCACTCAAGCTTTTTTTCTGTGTGCTTCTCTCTCTATTTCTCTCTGTAATAAATGGTGCAGTGTGTGTATGTGTGTGTGGAGAGAGAGAGAGAGAGAGAGAGAGAGACAGTGAGACTTGTCGCTTTTGCACTGCTGGTTATAACGCACGAATCCAGCTGTGATCTTTCCATCCCTTCCCCTCTTCATCCCCCTCTCCTCTCATTCATTAGTGGATGGGGGGGTTGCTGGATTAGGGGGTGATGGAGGAGTGTGTGTGTGTGTGTGAGAGAGAGAGAGAGAGAGAGAGAGAGATGGAGGGATGTGCTGTTAAATTGCCTATTAGGGAGAAAAAGAAAAAAATATATCAGCAGGAGAGACCTTGAATCACCCTCCTTTTTCTTTCACACTTTTTTTCTCTCTCTTTCCATTTTTTTGTGATTGATGTCACCTCCACGTGGTGCGCACACACTCACGCACACACACACACACACACACACACACACCACACACACACAGCACACACACACACACACACCTGTCAAAAAAAATCCACAGGCACTTCACAAAAGAGGTATTTTCAATTCTGTATGGGTCGTTGAACAGAGGACATCATGTCCTGACCAGACACACACACACACACACACACTCACACACACACACACACACACACACACACACACACACACACACACACACACACTCACACTCACACACACACACACACAGGTTGAGCTCTGCTGTAGTGACTGATTTACCCTCCTGACTCTCCGATACTGCTGTGTAGGGTCGCTTAAATTCTTTACCATTCACGCACTTTTCCTTTTCTTTCTCCCCACTCTCTCTCTCTCTCTCTCTCTCTCTCTATCTCTCTCTCTCTCTCTCTCTCTCTCTCTCTCTCCCTCTCTCTCTCTCTCTCTTCATCTCTCTCTCTCTTCATCTCTCTCTCTCTCTCTCCATCTCTCTATTACTCTCCCTCTCTCTCTCTCACTCTCTCTCTCCATCTCTCTCTTTCTCTCCATCTCTCTCTCTCCATCTCTCTCTCTCTCTTCATCTCTCTCTCTCTCTCCATCTCTCTCTCTCTCTTCATCTCTCTCCTCTTCATCTCTCTCATCTCTCTCCATCTCTCTCACTCTCCATCTCTCTCACTCTCCATCTCTCTCTCTCTTCATCTCTCTCTCTCCATCCTCTCTCTCTCTCCATCTCTCTCTCTCTCTTCATCTCTTCTCTCTCTCTCCATCTCTCTCACTCTCCATCTCTCTCTCTCTTCATCTTTCTCACTCTTCATCTCTCTCTCTCTCCATCTCTCTCACTCTTCATCTCTCTCACTCTCTCTCTCACTCTTCATCCCTCTCTCTCTCTCTCTCCATCTCTCTCACTCTGTAATTCTCTCCCTCACTTGTTTTCTTGGACCTTTCGGGGTTTTTTTCTTTAACGTTAAGCTGGTTTTATTGTTATGGCTGTGGGCCAGCTCTCCTTATTCACTACTATTTTGTACTCATATCCCCGTTGTGCTCATGAAATCCCATAATGCACTGCAATACTTTAGCGCCTAAATGATGTTTGAATCCCGACTTAGAATTCCGCCGATGCCACAGATTTCCGTGGCCGGGATTCTGTCTGGGTGGGAGGGGCTTACTCGGTCTCCATCTGTGAGATCACAGCTGTGAGCTCGTGTATGTGGAAGAGGGCGGATAGCTCTTTCCTCCGAGTGGGTTACACGAACCTGCGGCGCAGCGTGAACCGCAGTTCAGTTCACGTGTCTCAGACGTGGTAAAACGTCACCGCTGGCGTGTATTCAGCAGGCGGGTCCGATATCTTCTTGACATCAGACGCGTTTACGTCGTGGTGCTTCAAGCAGGATCGTTGTCGTTAGACTCCGTATATAGAACGCCAAATAAAGTGTCAAATCTCTAACGTAAGTTATCATTTGAGAGCAACGATAACAAGCTACTTACATTTGTACTCACGTCGAAGTCGGCCGAGGGTTCGTCCGCCATCTTGTTCGAGCCGAGAGGCTTTCAGAAAACATGACGTCATCTTTTCCAGTAAGGGAACGCAGTGAGCGTCGATGCTCCCTGGTTTTTGCGGTGCGTCGTGGGATATTTTAGGGCGCGAACGTTCCAGCGATTAAAATGGCCGCCCGCCATCCTAATCAGCGTCCTGAGGGAGCTGATTGAGACGTGCCCGCTGTCTGACTAAACAGAATCGGCTCCCTATTCCCAACCTGTGAAAGCGTGCTATCATTCTGCGTCGAGAGAATAAATTGACACACTTCCTTAAAACTCTCTTTATTTATAGTGTTATAGTGTTATAGTGTTATAGTGTTATAGTGCTGTATTACCACACAGAGTTGGCTTTTTGACTACTTTTAGCTCTTCATTTTGGAGTGTGTGTCTCTCTCGAGGAAACTCTGCGCAATTACATTAACAGCGTATCCTATTTAGCCAAAAATATGTCCTTTCCTAATTTTCAACCCATCAAGTAACTTGTCCTGCACTCTCTCTTCCTCTCTTCCTCTCTCTCTCTCTCTGTCTTGATTCTCTCTCTCTCTCTCTCTCTCTCTCTCTCTCTCTCTCTCTCTCTCTCTCTCTCTCTCTCTCTCTCTCTCTCTCTCTCTCTCTCTCTCTCTCTCTCTCTCTCTCTCTCTCTCTCTCTCTCTCTCTCTCTCTCTCTCTCTCTCTCTCTCTCTCTCTCTCTCTCTCTCTCTCTCTCTCTGGTTCTCTCTCTCTCTCTCTCTCTTTCTCGCTTGCTCTCTCACTCTCTCGTTCTCTCTCTCTGTCTCTCTCTCTTCTCGCTTGCTCTCTCACTCTCTCGTTCTCTCTCTCTGTCTCTCTCTCTTTTCGGCTTGCTCTCTCACTCTCGTTCTCTCTCTCTCTCTCTCTCTCTCTCTCTCTTTCTCGCTTGCTCTCTCACTCTCTTGTTCTCTCTCTCTGTCTCTCTCTCTTTCTCGCTTGCTCTCTCACTCTCTCTCGCTCTCTCTCTCTCTCTCACTCTCGCTCTCTCTCTCCCTCACTCTCTCTCGCTCTCTCTCTTTCTCTCTCTCTCTCTCGTTCTCTCTCTCCCTCACTCTCTCTCGCTCTCTCTCTTTCTCTCTCACTCTCCGCTCTCTCTCTCTCTCTCTCACTCTCTCGTTCTCTCTCTCCCTCACTCTCTCTCGCTCTCTCTCTTTCTCCCTCACTCTCTCGCTCTCTCTCTTTCTCCCTCACTCTCTCTCGCTCTCTCGCTTTCTCCCTCACTCTCTCTCTCTCTCTTTCTCTCTCTCTCACTCTTTCTCTCTCTCTCTCTCTGTCTCTGGTACGATGTCATGGTTTTTTTTGTGTCTGAAGTCAGGTATAATGTCATGGTTCTAGTGTGTGTGTGTGTGTGTGTGTGTGTGTGTGTGTGTGTGTGTGTGTGTGTGTGCATAAAGCTTTTAAAGTGAGATCCTCAACTGGCATTCTCTCTGTCTGTGTTTAATGTGAGATTAAATTGTGTATTTAAATTTAAACGTACGTGGCTTCCCCAGACGTAGCCGATCAACACGCTAATGTAGCTAACAGGTAATGAACTCTAATAGCCTCCAGTTTAGCATAATGCTGTCAGTGTCTCAAATAGGCAAGCTGATGTGGTTTCTATAAACGTGGACAAAACAGCGTCAAAAAAACAAAAAAAAACAAGCTCCTCGTAGCCCCTTCACTTTCTTCGTACATTGGTGTAGCGGACGAATATTGTATATATCATTCACGTGGATTCACATGTGCTGCCGAGTTCTGGATTGTGATTGGTCAGGAGGTTTCGATTAATTACCTAGAACAGTAGCTCAGGTTTCTATTAATTCGCTCGCTCTGATACGTTGTTTCTATAGCATTTCCATTCACATAGACGTGCGTGATGGTTGTTTCTCCTACTGAAGCAAGGAGACGTTTGTTTAGCATTCACGGAAGGAGTCTCCAGTGCCAGTGTAAAGTTATACATTTGTTACATCAATGTATTCTGCCGTTTTGTTAAGCCAAGTGTGTACAAATTTCGACACGCGAAACTTTTTTTTTTTTGACTTTAAAGAAGCAAACTTCAGACACGGAGCGCGCCTCGGCTGATCGACTCCATTTGTTTATAACCATCACTTTAAGACTCAGGAGCTCTTTTCTTCCTTTATCTTTAAAACAGCACTTGTCTTCCGTTTCCTCCTTTTGTTTTTTGTGTCTATTGTGCTCACTGAGAGCGCTCTGACAGTAATTGATTAGACCACGTCGTAATCTTTTACCGCCGTGCGTCCTATTGAGCTTTTGTACCTGCGCGTCACGTCCTTCACAAACACAAGAAAGTTTTTTCTCTCCCTCTCTCTCTGTCTCTGTCTCTTTTTTCGCGAGGCGATAAGAGCCAGAGCTCGTTTACAGAAAGCATCGATGGATCATTAACATCCAGTCCACCGAGCGGCTCAGGTTTCTTAATTAGCGTCTCATTTACTCTAAAAGTCAATAAAATCTGTTTGGGCCGTGTGTAAGTCTCCACTCAGGCTCATCCTTTGGTATTTTGTGGTGCGTGGGGGAATTAGATGCTACGTACTAGCGTACTGGATTAGAGGGTTAATAACCTGTGTTATTTTTCTACCAAGTCCACTTCTTCATCTCTGTTTTATTAAACTGGAAGCCACTGGCATTTAATATACACCTAGTTTTACAGAAATGGCTAGCTAGCTAGCTAATACGAGCTAACCGGTAAGTTTCTGAGAGGATTTCTGTATCTGATTCATAAATATTAATAATATTCCCCGGTATTTTATTCTAGCGTAGCAAAAATATGCTAATATGTGTCAGGATATG
The DNA here is from genome assembly GCA_012411365.1 of Ameiurus melas. Classification (NCBI taxonomy): domain Eukaryota; kingdom Metazoa; phylum Chordata; class Actinopteri; order Siluriformes; family Ictaluridae; genus Ameiurus; species Ameiurus melas. The sequence goes on from CM022755.1 coordinate 39,937,717, forward strand.
TGAGAGGACCATTATGGATATTGATAAATGTCCGTGCTAATGCTAGCTAGCTACAATAAGTGAACCTGCCAGGATTACTGAGAGGATTGTACAGTCATATTCATGAATGCTAAATAATATTTAATGCTAAAGTTAGCTAGCTGGCAACTCAGTGGGGTTTCTGAGAGAATTCTTAAGGTAACTGTTACAGATATTCATAAAAGTTTGTGCCAAAGCTACCTAGCTAACTAACATGGGCTAATCTGACAGGATTCCTAAGAGGAATATAATACATGCTCAGAGTATTTACTGAAGATGTTAATTAGCTAGCTAACATGAGCTAACTTGACCGAGAATTGTCGGCTAGTACAATTGAGTATCGCGTAACCTAGAAACTTTATAGAATTGAATCATTCTTAGCTATTATTTGAACTAGTGCGATAAACATCATTCGCATCCTCGTCCGGTGTTTACAATTTATTACGAATTAAAAGTCTGATTCTTTTCCCTCCGTTACTCAGAGATCTGGATTTCGCAGATCTTGCGAGTTTTCCGCTAATCGTTGCAAGGCACCAGCAATCCGCGGCGTGTGTTAGGAGTGTGCACGCGTTAGCGTTTTAAAAAGAAACCCACGGCGTCGTGAGTTCTGCGTGAACAGGATATCGATATTTTCAATAATAAGGATCAACTGAGTGAAATTGTGTTAGTGTTTGACACCTGATGGAATAAAAACCAGTTCCTGGTAGTGGACTCAGACTTTTGGACCCCGCTGTAGTTACAGTAATGTTGTTGTATCAATCAGAGACGCTGCCAGACTTTCTGCCTCCGTTCATTCCAGTACAAAGCCACACACACACACACACACACACATACTCTCTCTCTCTCTCTCTCTCTCTCACACACACACACACACGCACAGCTGAGCTCTTAACTGTAGTGAATGATGGGAATTAAAGACCTGAAAAACTGTGTTAGAGAGATTCTCTCACTAAAACCCCCTCGTAACAGAGATTAACCCTTTCAGACCTCGACACCGCTCAGTCAGCGCTCACTCTCAGTCAGTGCTCACTCTCAGTCAGTGCTCAGTCAACATCGTTGCACCACAGCGCTGTGAGCTCTTCACTCTGGAGGATGTTGATTAGTTTTCTATAACGTGCAGAGTATTGAACACTGAGCAATAAATACGGAATATTTATCACTGAACACTGAGCACTGAGGACTGAATACTTGAGGACTGAAAACAGGACTGAACACTGAGCATTGAGGACTGAGGACTGAACACTGAGGACTGAACACTGAGGACTGAAAACTGAGGACTGAACACTGAGGCACTGAGGACTGAACACTGAGGACTGAACACTGAGGACTGAACACTGAGCATTGAGGACTGAGCACTGAACACTGAGGACTGAACACTGAGCATTGAGGACTGAACACTGAGCACTGAACACTGAGCACTGAGGACTGAAAACTGAGGACTGAACACTGAGGACTGAACACTGAGGACTGAGCACTGAGGACTGAACACTGAGGACTGAACACTGAGGACTGAACACTGAGCACTGAGGACTGAAGCACTGAGGACTGAACACTGAGCACTGAACACTGAGCACTGAGGACTGAGCACTGAGGACTGAACACTGAGGACTGAGCACTGAGGACTGAGCACTGAGGGACTGAACACTGAGGACTGAACACTGAGGACTGAACACTGAGCACTGAGGACTGAACACTGAGCACTGAGCACTGAGCACTGAGGACTGAACACTGAGGACTGAACACTGAGGACTGAACACTGAGGACTGAACACTGAGGACTGAACACTGAGGACTGAACACTGAGGACTGAACACTGAGGACTGAACACTGAGCACTGAACACTGAGGACTGAGTGTAATGTCCAGATCAGTGTGAGACACAAGGACGGATGAGAAATGACACACCGGCACGTTGTTGATAAAAGATCTTTCCTTTCCATGCGCTCGTATCAAACCCTCCACACCGGCCTCATCTCTCTGCAACTCACCTGCTGCTGAAATGTCAGTTTAGCATCTCGACACATCACTGACATTTCCCTTGGAGGGAAAATAATCCTGAGACAACAAAACATGGATTTCTCACAACAGCTCCGTACTGAGAGCGGGAAAAAAAAAAACACGTCTGAACCACGTCTGACCTCATTACTGAATTTCGGAAAAAGACTCGAGAACACGTGAGCAGCTGTGTGTAGACGTGCGAATAATATGTTTATATATATATATATATATATATATATATATTATATTATATATGACACCGTATGCTTATTAAACACAATATTGCTTTATGTATGTGTTTTTGTGTGTGTGTGTGTGTGTGTGTGTGTGTGTGTGTGTGTGTGTGTGTGTGTGTGTGTGTGTGTGTGTGTGTGTGTGTGTGTGTGTGTGTGTGTGTGTGTGTGTGTGTGTGTGTGTGTGTGTGTGTGTGTGTGTGTGTGTGTGAATGAGAGTGTGCAAAAGCACTGAAAAATAGAAACCAATAGCTTGTTAAAAGAGTGTGAGACGTTTTAGATGGAGTTGGTCGTGACATGTAGCACACACACACGTAATCAGTCACACACACGTATGTAGTAGAGTGTCCTTGCTACACACACACACACACACACACACACACACACACACACACGCGCACAGGTCAGATAAGACAGAGAGTGTGATAGATAAGCAACGCAATCACAGTGTTTTAACAGCTATCAGATGATGCTCGTCACACACAACAACACACACACACACACACACACACACACACACACACACACACACACAGGCTGTGATCCTGTCCTGCCTGTAAAATCATAATCAGAAAGAGCCTCTTAACCCGTGTTCAGGTCAAAAACGACTCGTTAATTTTTACCATTTTTTTTTCCCCCCCCACTTAAAGTGGATCGACGCTAAAAATGATTTGTGCTCGACTCAATTTATCTAATGAACACGAAAAATCGTTTTTAATACGGTTATTACACCACCGAGATGA
>CM022755.1:39945706-39948206 GCA_012411365.1 Ameiurus melas
ACGTCAGCATGGTGAAGAAGTAAACACACGTCAGAGTTGTTATGATGTCGGCCATCAGGAACGCCGTTTCAGCCACAGTCTTCAAACCAGAGCTCACAATTAGAAACTTCTAATCATTCCTGTATCCTGTGTGTGTGTGTGTGTGTGTGTGTGTGTGTGTGTGTATGTGTGGTGCGCACGTGTGTAAAACTGCTGAACATTTAAATCCATCATCACTCCTCTGTAACGTCTCCCAGATGTTAAAAAATCAGATCCACGCTCACTCTCTGACTTCAACGCCACGATTAATTACAGACGACGACACGCACATCTGCCAAACGTGTTAGCGCTAGCGGCTAATCCTCCTACTTAGCAAAGTTCCTGAGCGGCTCGGCGCATTTTTATAGCGGAACATCTGCTGCGTTTATTTTAAAACCACAAATTTATTCTGCCTTTTCAGCCGATCGATTAGCGATAGCAAAAGTATTAGCAGTTGGCGTTACTCACTCATTGCATCATTCGTTCCCATTATCACAGATATTTCAGCTGTGCACCGTTTAGCTAACCGGGCTAATCATGGCACAAGCCAGTTGTTAGCATTACTGTGCTAGCTTCTCTTAGTATTACTTCAGGCTTATTTGGCAAGACACATTTATCATTTCTTTTGAGCTCTTTTCCTAAAACACCACCTTTTTTTGTCTCCACAGAGCAAGTGGCCAATCAGCATCAGCAGGGCCAGCCGGCTCCTCCCACCTTGCCGCCGGCCCCTCCCCCTCACAAGCCGTTGGTGACGGCGCTGAACCACAGCTCAGTGATTGGCCGGCGGAACGGAAGCCCCGCTCCTCCCCCGCCCGCCGAGCTGCCCACCACACCCGAGTCCGTCCCGCTGCAGGACAGCTGGGTCCTGGGCAGCAATGTGCCGCTGGAGAGCCGGTGAGAGATGCTAACACGCTAACACACACACACACACACAATCAAACTTTTACACAATATTTACACATCTTTTTACACAATGTTTACACATCTTTTTACACAATGTTTACACATCTTTTACACAATGTTTACACATCTTTTTACACAATATTTACACATCTTTTTACACAATGTTTACACATCTTTTTACACAATGTTTACACATCTTTTACACAAGGTTTACACATCTTTTACACAAAGTTACAACATCTTTTTAAATATATTACACATCTAAGACAGATTTGAATCATTTTATACATCTTTTTTACACAATGTTTATACATCTTTTAGACAATGTTTACACATCTTTTACACAATGTTTACACTTCTTTTACACAAAGTTACACATTTTACACAATGTTTACACATCTAAGACAGATTTGAATCATTTTTACACATCTTTTTACACAATGTTTACACATCTTTTACACAATGTTTACACATCTTTTTACACAATATTTACGCATCTTTTTACACAATGTTTACACATCTTTTTACACAATGTTTATACATCTTTTACACAATGTTTACATATCTTTTTACACAATGTTTACACATCTTTTTACACAATGTTTACACATCTTTTACACAAGGTTTACACATCTTTTACACAAAGTTACACATCTTTTTACACAATGTTTACACATCTAAGACAGATTTGAATCATTTTTACACATCTTTTTACACAATGTTTACACATCTTTTTAGACAATGTTTACACATCTTTTACACAATGTTCACACTTCTTTTACACAAAGTTACACATTTTACACAATGTTTACACATCTAAGACAGATTTGAATCATTTTTACACATCTTTTTACACAATGTTTACACATCTTTTTACGCAATGTTTACACATCTTTTTACACAATGTTTACACATCTTTTTACACAATGTTTACATATCTTTTACACAATGTTTTCACATCTTTTTACACAATGTTTACACATCTTTTACACAAGGTTTCACAAAAACTTTTATACAATGTTTAAACATCTAAGACAGGTTTGAATCATTTTTACACATCTTTTACACAATGTTTACACATCTTTTACACAAGGTTACACATCTTTTTAGACAATGTTTACACATCTTTTTACACAATGTTTACAGATCTAAGACAGATTTGAATAATTTTTACACATCTTTTTACGCAATGTTTACACATCATTTTACACAATGTTTACACATCTCAGACAGATTTGAATCATTTCTACACCGCGTTATGTACACATTTTTAACACATCTAACACTGATAAAAAAAAAAAATGACACGTCTTTTTACACAATGTTTACACCTGCACATGTTTCACACTTAAGAATTTAAGAGTTTAATCGTTTAATCGTTTGTACACAACTTTCTTTACACATTACTTATACATTCACACATTTTTTACTGATTAAATATTTTTACACAACTTTTTTTCACAATCTTTACACATCACATGCCCCCCCACACACACACATCTAAGACTGATTTGAACCCCCGATCGCTCCGAGTCATGAATTAGCACGTTAGCAGAAGAATGATAGTGTAGGTACGTGC
>CM022755.1:39953206-39955706 GCA_012411365.1 Ameiurus melas
GTGTGTGTGTGTGTGTGTGTGTGTTTTGGAAGCATGTACAGGCCTGATGCCAAACACGACTGTGTTCAAACACACTGATTTACGTGAAACGGAGTGTGTGGGGTTTTTGGAGGGAAAGTTTAGACCTAAAGAACCATTACAGAAGTTCTAATGGCTATAATGGGAATTGTATTGGTTTTAATGGCCCTTGTTGGTCTCTACGGGTAAGGTGTCTAATGGAATGTCTAATGGAAACCAATACAAACTGTTAAATCCTAATAGAATTTGGCCCAAAACAGACTACGTTTGTTGATGGTTTTAATGGTATTTATACTGGAAACCATTATCCAACCAATTTCTGTGATAGTTTCTCTTGTTTCTTGTTTCACGTCACGTCTGTCTCCATCGACGGTGACCGTAAGAGCTCCAGTTAATCGTATCGTAATCACGTCGGCTTCAGAAACTCGGCCTGTAGTTTGAAGAGAACCTGCCAGTTTCGACGTTTCGGTTTTACGCGAACTCGTTTGGCTGGTGTTCTAAGATCTAAGAGTTTTGTTTTGGTTTTAAATCCTTTAAAACCTATGAATATTAATCGAGTCGTTTTCTTTAGGAGAGCTAGTTTCACGCGACTCGCCGAATTGGAGTCATTTAGACTGATTCATGAATGTTTTTTTAAATAATTAATGCAGCTCTTACCTTTCACTCTCAAACGATGAAAACGCCCCGCTCTGAACGGTCACTGTTAGCTAGCTAGCTAGCTACCTTATGCGACATTCGACTTACCTCAGAAGCGGGAAGCCGTGACGTCATGTACAACCTCCGTGCTTTAACATTCGAGCTTTAAAAATGGTGGTGGGGGGGGGGACACCCCAAACGGACGCCGTTTGTTAGCAAAAACGCTAGCCAGCTAACTGTGATGAGTGATGTTACACGTCCCTTCTCAAATCAGCAAACTGTAGAGTGTAGCCGTGTTCTTAGAGTCAACGAGAGAATATATCTGTGTGTTGATCGACCTGAAGTTAATAAGCGTATATACGTTGTATATATAACTCATTTAACAGTAAAGAAGCGCTGCTGTGTTTACTGTTTACGCTGCGAGCAGCCATTTTGTTTCGACTAAACTTCGGTTTGAGAGAAGTTCTTGAGTTGAGCGGGTGTTTTCGAGTTTACGAGTTACAATCGCTAGTCAAATGCAGCATTACTTCGAATCTGTTAGCATGCGTGGTGAGCTAGCTAAAAAATATCCACGTTAAAACATTGTCCTGCTTTTACGTTCATCACCACAAACTCGAATCGGTCTCTATACCCGGTATTTACTTTCGCGGTACACTTCAAAGTAAACAAGCTACAAACGTTAACTGCTCTAGCTACATAATAATTGTAGTCATGCTAGCTACGTCTCCATCTGATTTAGCTAGCTAGAGAGTTTTTGCGGAGGTAACTGTACTTGTATTTCGAGTATGATCAGTCAGACGTGGTGATGTCAGTCCACTACAGCGTGTCCGGTTGGCTGTAAGCAGGAAATGATCTAACGCATAACACACTGAGGCACCGAGGTGTCAAACCGGACCGAAGCGCTGATCTCCTCGTCATCACGTCACGCCTTCTGTGGAAGACACCTCCTGCACACGTGGGAAAGGAAATGACACGCCACACAATCTGATTTTTTTCTTCTTCAGTGATTTAAAAATGGTACTTGGAGGTACTAGAAAGGGAACTTAACTGAAGCGGGCTGATGGTGTTATACCTTAAAATGATCAGTGATGCAGTTACCGTCCCGAAATGTTTTATTCCTCTTATATCACAGCAACCATTTATCAACAATTACTTTAAAAAAAAATGATTTTTTATTAAAGAACGTCATACTTTTTGTCAGTTCCTGTTCTCACTTATGTTATAGCAGCTATAACGTATCGTATGATGTATAGTCGTCCCGTCACCGTCCCCACCGAGGTTTGATAAGACGTCGTCTTTTGTCGCAGTGAAACCGTGTAGAAGCGTAAACGTCAACGTCTGTCCTGAAGATTTTGCAGGCGTTACAGCTTTACCTCTGACACTGGAGACTCCTTCCTTCAAAGATAAATAATCGTCTCCTTTTTGCGAGAAAACGTCGCTTATCGATGATTTTTCACGTCCCCGCGAATGAGCCGTTACTGTAGAAACCATAACGTGTTAGGACGCGTGCTTTAAAATAAACATCTCCACAGCTGTTAGAGATAACGATCTTCTGTGTGTGTGTGTGTGTGTGTGTGTGTGTGTGTGTGTGTGTGTGAGGAGGAGGATGTTGGAATGTTGAAGCGATGAGGATCCGAGGAGTAAAATCTGATCTGAGTGTTTGATACCTGATGGAATAAAAACCAGTTCCTGGTAGTGGACTCAGACTTTTGGACCCCGCTGTAGTTACAGTAATGTTGTTGTATCAATCAGAGACGCTGCCAGACTTTCTGCCTCCGTTCATTCCAGTACAAAGCCACACACACACACACACACACACACACACACACACACACACACACACACA
>CM022755.1:39965706-39970706 GCA_012411365.1 Ameiurus melas
GAAAAATATATGTGACGTATTTTCCCATTTTACATTGTTTTAATACACCTGGGTGACTAGGAACAGGAAATTGTTCAACCATGACTTCCTGTTTCACAGGGGTGTAAATATGAGGTAACACACAGGCCAAATTCCCTTAGTCATTCATAACAATGGGTAAGAGCGAGGAATGTAGCGGTGATGTGCGGTAAAAGGTTGTTGAGCTTCACACAATGGGAAGTGTCTATAAGAAAATATCGCAAGCATTGAAAATGTCCATTTCCAGCATCAGCATAATAAAGTTAACTTCTTAATTTCCAGTCAACTGGAAATGTTCTGAATCGACGTGGAATTGGACGTGTGTCTATATCGTCTCAACGCACTGTGAAGAGGACGGTTCGAGTGGATAAAAAATCTCCAAGGATCACAGCTGGAGAAATGCAGAAGTTAGTTGGGTCTTAGTAGTTGGGTCTCTTGGGGTCAGAACGTCTCCAAAACAATCTAATCAATAATGTGCTCTAATCATCTAATCTACAATCTGAAGTCACCTACATCACCACAAGCTGTTTGGAAGGGTTTCAAGAAAAAAAGCCTCTACTCTCATCCAAAAACAAACTCGAGAGTCTTCAGTGTGCCAGACACGACTGGACCTTCACATGGGATCGGGTTCTATGGTCAGATGAAACCAGAATAGAGCTTTTTGGTAATAAACACCAGAGGTGGTTTTGGTACACAGAGAGGTAGCCATATGGAAAGTAGCTCATGTCCACGGTTAAATATGGAGGTGGATCTTTAATGTTTTTGGGACTGTTTTTAAGCCAGAGGACCTGGACATTTTGTTTGGACACATGGCGTCATGGACTCTATCAAATATCAACAGATATTAAATGAAAACCTGACTGCCTCTGACAGAAAGATTCAAATGGGCCGTGGTTGGATCTTCCAGCAGGACAATGATCCAAAACATACATCAGAATCAACACACAAATGGTTTACTGACCACAAAATCAAGGTCCTGACCATCCCAGTCCCCTGACCTGAACCCCATAGAAAACCTGTGGAGTGAACTGAAGAGGAGAGTCCACCAGCGTGGACCTCGAAATGTGAAGAATCTGGAGAGGTTCTGTATGGAGGAACGCTCTCAGATCCCTCACCATGTATTCTCCAACCTCATCGGGCATTACAGGAGAAGACTCAGAGCTGTTATCTTGGCAAAGGGAGCTAGCACAAAGTACTGACTAAAAGGGTGCCAATAATTGTTGTACACCTATATTTAACAAAGCTGTATTTTTTGATAAACCTGTGCGGTGTTTGCAATTGTTTGATATTCATGAGAGCAGAATATTTTTGTGAATTTTTTGAACAAAAGATCAGAAGGTGAAACAACAAAGACACTTTTTCGCAGCCTTCTTTGCTCGTATTTACCAAGGGTGCCAATATTAATGGAGCGCACTGTATTTGTTTTTTAATAGAAGAAAAAAAATATATCCCAACATTGCACGCCACGCTTACAGAACATTACAGCTTACAGCTCACTTTGACGCACGATGGCTAACTGAAGCTAGCACTGTGACGCTAATTAAAAATACAGCACAGTTTACAGTACCTAATGAGCATGAAAGAACCCTTTCTTTTTTTTTTTTAAGCCGAATGCTAACACAATCTAGCGGCGTGCTTGTTTTCATTCATCATAAGCCATGTTAGCAGGGTTAGCATGACTCGGCTGATTGTGTAATAACTCAACGTGTGTTCTGTTTACGTAGTTTTATGTTTATTACAGAGATGATGTTCAGCTCATTTTGAACGGAAAGTGTTAATATGACCGCAGCTAACAGAAACTAGTACTACGATGTTAATTAACTACTAGCTTTACTTCATGAGTAACAACATACTTTAGTGCGATGAGTATAAAAAGCGTGATATCTGAACTAAAATGTTTCAAATGATATTTTCAATGGGCGGATAATCACCCTGTGACCTGCAGCTTGATGCTAGTTGTTTTCTGTCAATATTAGCATTGCTAGCAGGATTAGCGTAATTGAACCAGTAATAACACTTGTGTATTTAGTCAAATATCTCGTTCATATTAAACAGTTTATGATTAGACACCAACGACTAGCTCACTTCCTGGAAATTCTGTCCAGCCATATTACATTACAAAATCTTAAAAAAAAAATAATAATAATTTTTTAATCATATTACACGATGATGCTAAGCCTAGATTTTCACCAATATTCAGGATTTTAAAATGAATATTATGATTGTACTCCTATAAAAAATAAGTCTTAAAGTCTCGCTAAGCTGAAATGCCGTTTATAAATGATTACAGGGGTCATGAAAATCAGTTCGTGTTTAAATTGATTTATCTCACTTGTGAATGAATCAACCAGTATTTCATTTCTTAATTGGACTCTCTGAGTTTACGAATTGAACCAAATAATGACTCAGAACTGAACAAAGATACGACTCAGAACTGAACCTAAATAATGACTCGGAACTGAACAAAAACAATGACTCAGAACTGAACAATAAACGACTCAGAACTGAAACAAAGAAACGACTCAGAACTGAACAAAAGAACGACTCAGAACTGAACCAAAATAATGACTCAGAACCGAACAATGAAACGACTCAGAACTGAACAAAAACAATGACTCAGAACTGAACAGTGAAACGACTCAGAACTGAACGAAACCAGTGACTCCAAACTGAACAAAAAGAATGATTCTGAACTGTATGAAATTTTTAAACGAAGACTACACCTGTAAAGCTATAAAAAGGACTGTAAGCTGAAACGCAGTTTATAATTTATGACAGGTGAAAATCAGTTCATGTGTAAATTGATTCGTCGCATTTCTGAATGAATTAACCGCTATTTAATTTCTTAATTGGACTCTCAGTGTAATTGAAATTCAGAGCACACCTCCTTTCCATTTTCACCTTATTATTACTCCAGCGTGGAGACGGTGAACTCGACGCTTATATTGGGGAGATTGATGGTTTTTGTGCTGCACGGAGACAGCGACAACTGTTCTCTCAATACACACACACACACACACACACTGTCTTTTCATTAAAACGCTGGAAGCTCACAGAAACACGGCTCTATAATTGGATTTAATGCTCGGTGTTAGTTGATATTGGAGCTAGAATCGTCTGTTTGTCTTGTTGTTGTGTCCCCGGCAGACACACACACACACACACACACTCACAAACACACACACACACACACACACACACACACACATGCACACACAAACTGTGTGTATATATAACATTATTGTTATTTAGTTTATTTATCTATGAATTCACGGTGTGACAATCGTCTAATCCAATACAGCAGGTCTCGGTAAAGATGAAATGAATCATCATTGCTGTTTTGTGTACTTTATAAGAAGCTTGTACGGTCATAATTAAAAGAATTATTTTCAGCATGTGCTGAAACACTAGGAATGTTCAGGCAATATACCCGAACACGACTCGGTGAACTCACTGACTCGATCGACTGGACAAGATAAGAGCTTATCTCAGTCGTGAGCGGAATGATTCACTGACTCAAAAAAACGTTTCTCTGTACAAGATAAGAGCGAATCTTGGTCTTGGCCGAAATGATTCACTGACTCAAAAAACTAGAGAAAATCTTGTTCGTGGTCAAAATTGTTCATTGACTCGAAAACTGATTCTCTGTACAAGATAAGAGTGACTCTTGGTTTTGGCTGAAATGATTCTCGACTCAAAAACTGATTCTCTGTACAAGATAAGAGTGACTCTTGGTTTTGGCTGAAATGATTCACAACTTAAATACGATACTCTGTACAAAATATGAGCGAATCTCGGTTATGACCAAAATGATTCACGACTCAAAAATCGATTCTCTGTACAAGATAAGATCGAATCTGGGTATTGACCTAATGATTCACTGATTCCCAGTACAGGATAAGATCGAATCTCGGTTTTGGGCGAAATGATTCACGACTCAAACACCGATTCTCTGTACAAGATAAGATCGAATCTCGGTATTGACCTAAAAAGATTCATTGATTCCCTGTACAAGATAAGAGCAGATCTTGGATTTGCCTGAAATGATTCGCTGACTCAAAAACTAGAGTGAATCTTAGTCTCGACCAAAATGATTCAGGTTCGGCAGACACCGAGCCGCAAATATGACCGTACGCGATTCAAGGATTTAAAGACGTAACGACTCTGAACTGAATGAACGGAATGAAAAAACCGAATCGTTCACACATGAATCATTAGCCAGCAGGGTTTTATAATAATGGAAACTCTAGAACTGTGTGTGTGTGTGTGTGTGTGTGTGGAGCACTAAACCTCTCACCAGGACTCCTGAGCTAATAGGAAAATGCAGTGTAATGAATTGGATTGTTGACCTGTTTAATTCCCACATGCGGAAGCCTCTAGTTAGTCCAGTTTATTTAAAAATTCACAGTAAAAGCAGCCGATCAGGTGCTGCGCAGGGAGCGACTCACGTTTTTCTCAGGATAAATCAAATATACGATTCGTGACGACATACCGACGATCGAAGCGAACTGTCCTATATGCGTTCCACTTGGCGTCTTGATTGCTTATGTGACCATTTTAATGACGGACCATGCTCGCGATGCTAACAGTGTTAAGAAGGTGAACATCCTGCAGATGTAAACATTAAATACTGATATACTGATATCTTTGCAGTGCTGCTGCGCGTTATTATTGAATCTTTACCTGCAATATATCTATCTAATGTAAGAGACTGCCACTAGTTTCATGCTTCTTTCTGGCTCTAAGCTATGCTAGCATGTTTAATCAGACTATTGCTTTAGCTCTCTAGTAGCATCTTTAAGGCTGATCATTTCTACACGTGACCTTTTAAACACTGTAGGAACCTTGTTGTTGATGATGAACTACAGTCGGAGTGTGAGTTATGAAATGTCGTCTCTTTCTTTCCCCTCTCTGTCTCAGGCACTTCCTCTTTAAGACCGGCACAGGAACGACCCCTCTGTTCAGCACGGCCACTCCGGGCT
>CM022755.1:39975706-39993206 GCA_012411365.1 Ameiurus melas
TGAGCAACTGTTCTGTAGAAGGGCTTTTTATCATTGTTATAGCATACACCACACTCAGGAGAAGTAAACACAGACATCCAGTCTGCCCACTTAGTTTTATTTCCCGAGTCGAGCTTTTATACGAGCCGTGCGTTCCCTGTGTAAATATTTTGAAGCTTCGCCGCTACAGCAAAATGATGCGAGTTCGTTCGGGGCTGAACATTTGTAGTTATTTAGCAGAAATTGTTCCTCCAGTGAAAGGAATCAAATCCGGTGCTGAACGTTTAGCTCGGCTCGAGGAGGACAGGCTGTCAGATAAATCAAATCTGGAAAAAGGATGTAGCATTTAGCATTTGGTGGCGCGCCGTTAGCGAAATCATATCATGGAAGGTGACAGACGTGTCGTCGTGAGTGATGGATAATTGGTTCTGAATAAATCGGCGTGTCTTTCGAGACGTCAGTCGGTAAGAAGGTTTTTTTTTTATAAATTCTGAACCCAAAAACAAAATGGCCGTGTGTTGGGCATCGTCGCGTGCTAGCTCTCCCACACGTTTTTTCATTTATTACAGCGTGTCAAGCTAAGTGAAGCTAAGAAATTCAAATTGTTTTTTAAGCGCTAGCCATATTGGCGGTTTTGTAAGTATACCTGAGAGGTGTACAGAGATTTTACATATCCCAGAATGCCCTGCTTCCCCTTTGTCCAAAATGGTGCCCTACTTCCTGTTCAGAGTGGATGTCGTGTACAGTTTATTTCATTTATGAGTGCTAACACTGCTGGTTAATTAGCCGCCCACACGTGACTTAGTCATTTAAAGATGATGTCGTTGTGAAACCAACAATCCTGACTGGATCACGTGGCCCGAGTATTACTCACGACACACACAAGATCATATTTTTAGCACTGTGACACGTGGTTTATTTATCCTCCACCCTGCCCGTGTCCTTCTTGCCCTCTCTTTCCATCTTCTTTTCTTTTATTTCTGTCAATCGTTTTTGGGATGTTTTATAAAAAAAAAAAAATTCTAGCCTTAGGGTCCTGTCTGCTTTTGCACTCACGCTTCCTCGAGCCTGAGCTTGCTGTCACCTCAACGTGTCTATCTTCTTGCCCGGTTTCTCTGCTTTCTCCGACTGTAATCTGTACTTAGCTTCGTGCTAACAGCAAACCGCCAGCAGTGCGAGGAACGCTTGTACCTCCATCTGTCACTTTCTCAGAACAGGTGTCATATTTACATCATCGTTCGTGATGAGTATCAGCTCATTGAGGGGGGAAAAAGCACTACGTCGCGCGCTAACTACGCCGGAAACGTTGGCGGGGATTATTATACAAGATAATAAATGAACAAAACAAAAAAGAACGTTTTTAGAGTAGAATGTTATATGGGTAGGTGAACACACGATATCGTATTTACAAAAATAAGATATTTTGTGTTTTGTTTTGTGTGTTGTTGTTTATTTTTTTTTTTTTTTGTTTAAAAAAACAAAAAAAAAAAAAAAAAAAAAAAAAAAAAAAAAAAAATTTAAAAAAAAAAAAAAAAAAAAAAAAAAAAAACCCCCTCCCCCCCTCAAAAAAAAAAAAAAACAAAAAAAAAAAAAAAAAAAAAAAAAAAAAAAAAAAAAAAAAAAAAAAACAAAACCCAAAAAACTCCCTAAGGCTAAAAAATGTATTTACGTAGCTAGCTAGTCATTTATATAGACAATGTAAAGGTCGATCGCTAACTGATTCCATTATATTATATTAAGATGCATCAAAATGGCGGTAAGATGTGTGAACTGTTAGTTTATTGAGCATGGTTATGATGTGTAATTTTCTTTCACTGTACACAAAAGTGTACACCCTCAACGATCTCTCGTGAGTCTTCGATGTCGGTGTGAAAATTGTGGCTCAGAAATGTGAAATTAAACCAAACAGACTCTCATCAGCATCCCCGCGAAGGCTCCTCTTAGCAGTATGTACGCCAACACTTCTGTCAGCAATATGCCGAGCCGGCCCGCAGGACTGTCGCGCCCAGAGGCTCCTAAAAATGAACCCCACCAGCATAATTTTACCCCGAAGCAGCAAAACGTGTCCCGACACAACACCATCCATACCGTCAGTTCAAACACGAGTAGTTTCTTTCTTCTAGCTAGCATAAAGTGTGTGAGTGCAGATTTGGTGCTGAAAGAATAAACAAAAATGTGCATTTAGTGTAGACTGAGAAGAAGGATAAGCTAGCATATACTGCATGCTAATTTCCGATAAAGATATTTTGCCATAAACTTTAATAATATAGCATGGATATATGAACTAGCGAAAAGAGCAAGGCGAACTAGCTAACGATGTAAATACTGCGCTAGAAAACGTGCTAACTTTATGCCAATATCTATATATTGATGTATACAAAATAAACTTTCCACCACATGCTAACTAGTCGCTAGTCTGACATACAACATATGAGCTTTACATTTCCATACATAACTGCCTTTGACTTTTCGAAATCTATGCTATATTTATAGGTAATAATCAGCACAATATATTCATCTTGAACGCACCTCTGACCACATGCTAGCTCACGGCTAATTATCACAGTTTGCTAAGCTGTTTTTAACATTAAAGATATGTATAATACATATGATAATATGTATAATGCGTAAGCGAACTCTATGCTAGTCGTATATTTTTGCTAATTTGCTAATTAGCACTGTCGGCATTATTTATATCAGTTTGACAGGACCTTCCACCACATTTTAGCTCTAGGTTAATCGCTATCATTAGCAATATGTAAAAATATAGTATGTATGTATTATTTATAAGCTGAAACACCTTTGCCGTATGCTAACTCTATGCTAATCACTGCTGTAAGTGTTATGTATATGTTGTATAATATACAAAGTCAAACGCATCTTTGCCTTATGCTAACTCGATGCTAATTGCTCCTGTTAGCGGTATCCAACTCTGCTAGCATGAACAGTATAATATATGAACTCGAACACGTCTTTGCCATATGTTAACTCGATGCTAATCGCTCCTGCTAGCGTAATATATAATATAAGAACTCAGACATTTCTTTGACGTATGCTAATTCGATGCTAATTAATTAATTCGATGCCGTTAGCGTTATGTATAATATATCTGATAGTATGTATAATAAATCAAGCTAAAGACACTTTTTCCGTATGCTAACTCGATGCTAATTGCTGTTAGCGTTATGTATAATATATCTGACAGCATGTATAATATATAAAGTCAAACACATCTTTGATGTATGCTAACACGATGCTGTTAGCGTTATGTGTAATATATAACTTAAGCTCAAACAGGTCTTTGACGCATGCTAACAGGAGGCTAATCACTTGCGTTAGCATATGGCGGATGGAACGTTGGAGCAGGAGATGTATTATCTATGGTGGTAAGGAGCAAAATTAGCATAGCATCAAGTGTTTCTTTGATCTGGGCGATTTCCTCCTGCGCTTTGTCACAAGTTTGTCAGTCATGTTTGTGTTTCTTTCTTGTTCTGTGTCTCAGAACTCGGAGATATTTGTGCGGCGGAGATAATTGAGCGTAGCGGGAACAGTCGATACTGCACTTCATTAGTGCAGGACGGAGGGAAGAAACTTCTCCTCTTTTCTTTTTGATTGTGAGATAACGTGAGTGTGTGTGTGTGTGGGGGGGAGGCTCGATCCGCTCAGCAGGGGGTTTGCCATCTCCTTGATGGACGTATCGATGCGGCCTGTTACCCATAACCCCCTGCTTCAATCCAGGTCAGAGTGCTGAGGAGCAGGAGCTCGGATATAGGGCTAACACAGCGGGATGCTAATTTAATGAGACAGATGGAGGGGAGGGGGGGAGAGAAGGAGAGGGGGAGAGAGAGGGGTCAGGGGAGGCAAAGGAACAAGGGAGAGGTGTGTGCTTGTATGAGAGAGAGAGAGAGAGAGAGAAGGAAACCTATTGAACATCCTCAGCTTACCCTACACTCCTCTCTTTTTCTCTTCCTTTTGTGGCCTCTCTTGTCTTTTATCTATCGCTGTTTCTCCTCTTCATTTGCTTTTCTGTCTTTCTCTGTGTCTTCCTTCATTTTTCTGTCTCTCTGTCTTCTTCCTCTTCTCTTCCCTTTCCTGTCTTCCTTTATTTTTGTCTCTCTTTTATCTTTTTTTTTAATCTTTTATCTGTCTTTCTTCCTGTCTTTTTTCAATCTCTTCTCTTTTTCTGTCCGTCCCTCTTCCTCCTCTTCTCTTCCCTTTCCCTTCTTTGTTCGTTTTTCTGTCTCCTTTATCACTGTCTTTTTCCTTGTCTTTATTTGATCAATCTCGTCTCTTCCTTTATCTATCACTCTTCCTCCTCGTCCATTTCATTTTTCTTTCTTCCTTTCTTTTTCTGTCCCACTCCTCCATGTTCTATGACTCTTCTCCCTCTACTTCTTCTGACTTCACCCTGTTTTTCTTTTTCTTTTCCTCTTCCTCCTTGTCTCTTCATTTCCATGACCCCTTTCCTCTACCTGTCCCAATCTTCCTCTTTTCTTCTTATATATGTCTTTTTTCTTTATCTATCTCTCTTTTCCTGTTTATCTCTCTCCCTTGCATTCTCCTTCTTTTTCTGTCTCTCTGCATCCCTTTCTCTTCCTCTGCTCTACAGTCACGACATCTTTTTTCTCTATTATCTTATCACTCTTCCTCCTATAACTTTTTCTTTCTCCTCATCCTTCTTTTTCTCCCTTTTCTATCTCTTTTCTATCTCCCTTTTTTCTCTCCTCTCCTGTTTTTCTGTCTTTTGTTTTACTCCTTTCTCTCTCTCTCTCTCTCTCTCTCTCTCTCTCTCTCTCTCTCGCTCTCTCTGTAGAATCGATAGCCGGAGTTTTGGAGCCGTACAGACGCCCATGTTGTCGCGTTATGCAACGTGATGCTTGCTAGCGGCATGCTAAATTAGTTTCATGGCGCTGTCTGGCTGCCTTCAAGTGTGTGTGTGTGTGTGTGTGCGTGTGTGTGTGTGTGTGTGTGCGTGCGTGTGTGCCAGAAAGAGTGTGTGGTTGCTTGTGTGTGTGTTTTCATGTTTGTGTGGCAGAGAGAGAGCCGAATTGAATTGAACAGAGAGAGAGAGAGAGGGAGAGAGGAAGAGAGGGATGGATGGATGGAGGGATGGAAGCAGGGATGGCGGTGTGCGTTTAACTTCATTTGCTCGTCTTTATTGACTGTGTGTGTGTGTTAGTGTGATTTTATTTGCTGAGGCATCATGGGATTCCGCTACTGTAAACCACATGAAGAAGGGGGCGGGGCTAAACATCCACTACCAAGAACTGCTTTTACTGCAGCGCTCACCGCACGGCTAATGCAGTTATAGTCCTCACACAGGAGCCCGCAGGTCGTCCAAAACAGGCCTGATTATTGACTGGGAGCAGTCACACACACACACACACACACACACACGCACATACAGAGCCCTGACGACGTCGTTTCTAATCGCTAATCACGCAGAAATAATTTACACACTTCCTATTTATACCTTTATCAAATTTCTTTCCTTTAGTTTAAAAACGACCCTAAAACACTGCTGCAGTTTCCCAAATGACGCTAGTCTGATTTAACGCCTGATTTTACTCACTTGGTTTTTTTTTTTTTTTGGTTTTTTCATTTTCCGGGCTTGATAGGAACTTTATCAGACGTTGCTCCTAATCAGCGCTGACTCAGACGCAGTCATTACGGACATCAGGCTGCAAATTTGTTAATTAAAAGTCGGCTAATTAATAAAGAATCCTGTCAGGCAGCCTGTTTTGATTAGCTGTTATTTATAATTAACCAAAAAATATCTGGCATCAATCATGGATGGAGCTGAAAGACCAGTCTGACCCCTGTCTGTCTCTCTGTCTGTCTGTCTGTCTCTCTCTCTCTCTCTCTGTCTCTGTCTCTCTATCTCTCAGCGATGCATCTGTTTGGACTGAACTGGCAGCTGCAGGAAACGGAGAGTTTTGCTTTTGAGAATGGACAGGTCAAACCCGATGGCACGACATCTAACGGAGTCACTGCACTGTCAGCTGAGCACGGTAAACACACACACACACACACACACAAACACACAGAGTGTCAAGTGCAGTAATATATCAGGGCAGCTGTGTGGATAGCGGTCAGGCTAAGTGCTAAAACGTTACGGTAAGCAGTCTCATCATAACGGCCTTCAACCACACATCCATCCATCATTATTAGGACAGAGAGAGAGAGAGTTCCATTATCTGTGCTATGTATGTATGAGTATTCCCTTTGTGTGATCATTGTGTGTGTGTGTGTGTGTGTGTGTGTGTTGCTGTTTGCAGCACACAATAAGTTATTCATCTTTCTCTTCACACATTCAGGTTCATTTATATTGATCTCTGTCTCTCTCTTTGTCTCTCTTTCTTTGTGTTTTGTCTTTCCTGGCTAGATACAGTTTTATTAATATCATATTTTGGGTCTAAAGAACCGTACTTTGGATAAATTTGTATCTTGAAACTTTTATAGTTTTAACTGAAAAATGTTCTTGAGTTGTTGTGTTTTTGCCTTTTTTGTTTCCAAGGTTTTGTTTTTTAGCTTAGCACAACTTCTGCCTTCGTCTGACTCTGATTCTGTTTGCACCTTGAAATATTCCTAGGTTATTTTCTTTGTCTTTTGTAGCTCCTGGCTGGTTCGCCAATGGATAGATTTTGACGGATGTCAGATTTTAGGTTCCGGGTGTAAAAAAAACCGTAGCTTAGATTGACATCTATCTTCTTCAGCATTTATAGTTGCACCTTCAACCTCTTGAGATCTTTTTTCGTTTAGCTCCTGGCTGGCTCGCCACTGATTACATTTTGACTGATCGAGATTTTGGGTCTTAGAAAACAACCATTCCTGACTGTGGAGATTTTAAGAACTGTGGTTTGACTCAACTTGTATCTCATTTAGCCTTTTACACTTGCACCTTTTTATATGTTTCCTGGCTGGCTCACCAATGGTTGGAGATTAGTGAATCGTTGACTGTACATTTTGTCTCTTCAAAACCACAAACTGTGGATGACACATCTTCAATTGTAGCCCGATAATGCTCTTGGGTGAAAATCAGAATGTTTGGGTGTTTGTTAGAAACTCCTGGCTGGCTCGCCAAAATGTTGGGTTTGATGTACAAAAAAGATGTTTTGTGTATTGTTTTTTTTTTTGTTTTGTTTGTACTGATGAAATCAGTCAAGAGTAAGAAAGACAGAAAATGAGGATATCCCATAATGCACTGTAACAGCCAGTTTCCAGACTTTACACTCCAGTGTACCCATAATGCACTGATGCTGTATTGGATGTTTGATATGAATGGGTCATGGCAGCCATTCCTTCAACTTTTGACATTAATGAACACACACACACACGCAGCATGAGGGAGTTCCACAAAGTCATAAAGACACACTAATGTTCCCTCAGACACATAGCACACTGGAGGAGCAGTGAGACACACGCTGAGAAATCACATCACCGTCATACTAATGTCTCTGAGACGGAAAGAGAGATGGATGAAGAGGGATTGAAACAGAAAGAATGAAATGAACGGGTGAACACGCAGTGAAAAATATGTCGGGTCTGAAATTGTACACTGACTCACTAATTCACTATTTATTATACAGACTACACAGCGAAGGTGGCCGCGAGAGAGACTCGTACATCCCACTTTTACACACTTTTATTCCACAGCGACACGGATTTTTTTCAGCACAGCTTTAGATTTTATCCATACGAATTAGACTGACTCCTGGGCATCTTAATATGTTATAGCAGATAACATATTAAGGATTTTATTAACTTATTTATTTGGAAAATTCCAGAAGTAATAATAATAATAATAATAAAAATGATAATAATAATAATTTGGTATTTAAATGATTGAATCATGAAGAATCTGAACAAGTACATGAGCTAACATGAAGGAAAGGTCAGTGTTGATTGCAGGTCGTCTTTAAACGCATCGTAATAATGTCGAGAATGTTAAATAGGTTAGTGGTACACTCTCAAGATCAAAATAAAATGTATCGGAAAATGTTTTTTTTTTAACATTTTTTAACTCAAACTGAAGAATACAAAAATGTGTCATTTTTTGGTGTAAAATTTTGTGTATCAAAAACACAACTGGCACAACCGTCCATTTCACCTGAGTTTAAGCAGATTACAATATTAAAATTTACAATGGTGAGTGAAATCAATTTTTTTTTTTACTTTTGTGTCACAAAAGTGTCAATTTTCGATATAATCTCCATTTCACTCAACGCACGTAATCATGCTCTTAATGAGCATCTCTTAAAAACAAGGGTTGTTTTGTATAGTTTTTTTTTAATAACATCGCCCTTTTGACTCGCCCTCTTATTTCAGTCCCTCCAGGATTTTGCGATCGCAGAAATGAACGTCAACGAAAATCAAGCAAATTCCGCAATAGTCGGAGGCGCTGCCATTTTCCTAACTCAACGCAGATTCGGGCCGAGGCACGTCATGTGACGTCATCGCAACCCGAATCAGCCGAAGCCTTCTGTGATTCACGTGCGTCAGACATGAGTACAGTTTACCAACAAACATCAGTTTGAAAGACCACGCAAAACATTCGATTTCGTACCATTGCGATTTCGCCGATTCAATTCGTTTTCCGCAAAAAAAAAAGAATTTTTCACAAAATATTTTAAAAATCCACGAGATCCTGTACCTACTGTCAGTAGCTTTATACTACAATCTAAATGATGATCAAAAGGAATGTTTAAGCAAGTCGACATGTTGCTGCAAACAATCAAAGTAAAGTCGTAAGTGCATTATGGGTATTTTTTCCCCTGTATGACTGCTCGGTGTAAAGATTAGAATTCTTTCAGTGAACACCAAAAAAATTCTAACCAAAAAAATTTTTTTGTCAATGTAAACAGAAAGAGAATCACACTAAATTGTGAAAACGTTATTTCCCAAACTTGCTAACGTTACTTTCCGCTCCAGTGGGATTTTAACGAACTATAGGCAAATCCTAAACATTTCCCCAGTAGCTGTAAATTCCTGTGTGGAATTCGTCGCTTGCTCCATAACTCCTACATCCGGGCTTTGTAAAGATGTGAGGTGAGGTGCAGGTAAAAAGTGCAGGTGGGGCAGTTTAACGAGAAGACAAATCCACAGGGTTGGGAAGATAGACAGGCAAGGGTCAAACAACCCAAACTAGGCAATCAAAGTTGAAGGAATAACCAAAATCAAAACACCAGAGCAGAGTAGTGTGGTGTGTTTGAGAACAGGTGTGTGTGTGTGATTAGTCCTCAGGAGAAGGTCTGGGACGGGTCTCTGTGTTCCATTGGGAGTTGTAGTTGGCGGCCATGTTTGTAGTTCATGGTGCATTCTGGGAAACGGAGTTGCCGGTTTGCCATGGAATGGCAGTAGATGTGTGTAGATAGTGTTGTTCCTACAATTTGGTTGAAAATGACTAAAATCCATATTTCGGGATGATGTCCTCCTTCTCTTGCGTCTCGTGGAAGGTTAAAGCTCAGGAAGTGCTGACGTTGACGGTCCGATCCGACGTGTGCAGTTTATTGTGCTGAAATGTCGGCGCAGATCCCCCGGCGGACCTCGTCTGTAAACGTAAATCCGATACCGGTTCTCCGAACGGATTTATCCTCCTCCTTTAGAAGTTCGTTTTTGGGAACGTCTGTCAGCACATTTTACTGTGCTTGACTGCTTCGAAGTGGATTTTTGTTCCGACAGGATTTTTTCGAGCATGCGATGTTCCTAAAAATAAATAAATAAATAAATAAAACACAAACGCCGGTCAGTGCTGAAATAAAATAGCGATGAAATTTTATTTTTTTTTTTTGCTACTTTTGATACGCCTAACATCAGCATGCTGTGCAGCACAGGCTTCAGGATGAAAACATGTCACGCAAAGCCTTCCAGATATAAAGTAAGCACAGTGGTTAGCAGTTTCATCACGCCAAATGCTGACGAAAATATTTTTTCTTTCTCCGGATGCTGCCCGAGTCGCCTGGGTCTCATTTGTTTAATGTAATAGCTTTCTAGCCATCCTCTAAAAAGCGAGGCTGGAAGTAACATTCATTGATGAGAAATCTTCCCTTTCTTTTTTTTTCCCCTTCAAGTCCGGCAGCATGTGAATTTTTTTTTTACGTGTTTAATGGTAGGAGAGATGAGAGAGAGAGAGAGAGAGAGAGAGAGAGAGAGAGAGCGATTAAGGTTAGGGGAAGCTGAGATGCAGAATGATGGAGCGAGGGAAGGCAGCTAGTGAGCTGAAGAAGAGAAGGTGGAGGGTTGTAGGAAGTTTAGAGGAAGTGGAGAGGCAGAATGCGTGAATGAGAGAGCGGGAAAGAGAGACGGAGAGATGTTTGTGTTGGTAATGCGGCTATCTGTCACTTCAGGCCGGGTGTTTGCTTAGCGTTTAGCCTCACGCTGTGGCGTCGTTAGCGAGAGCGTGTGAAAGAAAAAACTTCTCATTCACCTTGTCTGTCCTGTTCTCTCTCTCTCTTTCTCATGCCATTCTCTCTCTCTTTCTCTCTCTCTCTCTCTTTCTCTCATCCCTTACTCCGTTTGAATCGATGGTGTTAATATTTAAACACGCTCCTCGCCTTCTTTAGCGGTGGTTTTGCTAAAAGTGCCGAGTGCTGAATTACGTCTCTGTAAGTGCGACTCTCCATTATTCTCTCCTGATGTCATACTCTCTCTTCTCTCTCTCTCTCTCTCTCTCTCTCTCTCTCTCTCTCACACAAACACACACAGAGGCAGGAAAGTGAAGCCGCGTAGTTGAACAGATTCGAATATAAAAAGTTGGGCGAGAAAAAGGAAAGGACCGAAAGAGCGTCAAAGAGTTAAAGAGATAAAAAGGGAGAGGTGAAGAGGATAGGAAGAGAAAAGAACGAGAGAAAATGGAAGCAAAAAGAGAAAAAGAGAGATAGGGGTAGAGTAGGGATAGAAAGGGATTTTTTCTTTTAAAGGCAAAGGGATAGATAACTGAGAAGGAAAAAGAGAGGAAAAGCTATCGATAAAGACGGACGAATAAAGAAAATAAAAAATGAGACAGAAATGATAGAAAGATGGAAGAGAGGGAAAGCGGAGAGATAAGGAGAGAGATTAGGAGAATGGTAAAGAAAAAGCGGAGGAGAGACAAATTTCGAAGGTGAAATGATGGAGAGAGGGAAGGAAGAGATAAGGGGAAAGAGAGGAAAAAAATTAAGAGGAGGTGTAGAGAGGAAAAAAGGATATCGAGGAGACAAGAGGAAGAACGCTGAGAAAAGAAAGGCGGATCAGAGGAAGAGGAAAAAAGAAGGAATGATTGGTGAAAGAATGAGTAGAGAGAAGAGAGATGACAAAGATGGAAGAGGGGAGGGGACAGGAGAGATAAAGAGAGAGAGAGATTAGGAGAAAGATAAATTGATAAAGATGAATTGAGAAAGAAAAACGATGGAGAGAGAGAAAGGGAAAAGAGGAAGGAACCGAAGGAAGGAAGAAAGTAGTGTTGGTAGGAAAAATAGAGAAAGAACAACAGGGCGAGAAAGAAAGAAAGAAAGAAAGAAAAAACAGATGAGGAAGTGTGGAGAGGAAAAAAAGGATGAGAAAGAAGGACTCAAAGAGGAATAAAAGAAGTTCGGGAGGAAAAAAGAAGAAGAGAGGACCAGAGAAAGAATGGATAGAGAAGAGAAGCAACCACACACACACTGATGAAGTGGCCAGCGAACCTCTGAAACTCCCAAATGTTGATCTGCTCCTCGTTCTCGTTTTCCCACTGCGCGTCTTCCTGGCACTAGCTTTCTATCCCTCGTTCTTTTTTCTCTCCCTGAGCGATACCCTGCTGCTAATCAGACCTTCACAGATGGTGTCTTTCTCTCCATTCTCTCGCGCCACACGAGCTCCTGTCCTCACTCACTGTATCTCGAGGCTGTGTGCACCGGATAACGGACAGAACTCGCATGACTGCGGTAGAAAGTTCACCTGCTAGTAACGTCGATGGTTCAGTTATGAAGCTGATCGAGTTAGCTAGCACTAAATACACGCCTCCGTTCACCAAAGCTAGCAATGAAGCGTCAGGGGCGAGGGGCTGTCACTGACGGAGAAACTGACAAAAAAGACTCGATAGCTCTGTGCTAACTGCTTTGTGACAATGTCCGTTGTTAAAAGCACTATACAAACAAACAAACAAACAAATAAATAAAACAATTAGGGTGGAAGTTCAGTTAGCAGTTGATGCTAAGTGTAATGACAGTGTAATTTTAGTCATATGGATCCTTTTCTTAGTAGTTCACCAACACATCTGAGGTACATGTTGATATTCACAATATGTTTGTGTTGTTTACATCATCACTAAGCCTTTAATTTCTCTATAACAGATCAGTGGCCATACTCTAGCTAGCGAAACAGTCATTTTGAGTGTAAAGAGGGTTTTTTCTTTTACATTTTTTCCGTATGTAATGTTTTTCTATTTAGTAATTAACACATCTGAGGTAAATGTTGATATTCCGAGTGTTTCATATTCCTCGTTTCATTTCCACTGTCACTACAATTTCGCTTTGTCCTTAATAAAAGATGTAACAGTTAACCAGTCACGAGATATCTAGCTTAATGTGTGATTTATTTCATATTAGTTCTTTTCTTAGTAAGTTACCAACACATCTGAGGTAAATGTTCACGTTTCCATTGATTCTGTCTTGCTTTCACCATCACTGCGCCTTTACTTTGTCCATATCAAAGACTCATTTAACAGCTATGTGATAATTAACAACACACTAATTTTAGTTGTAATATAAGTTTTTTGGGTTTTTTTTTGTATTTTACCAACACATCTGAGGTAAATGTTGATATTCCCAATATTTTTGGCGTGTTTACGTCATCACTGAGCCATTACTTTGCCTGCATAACCGATTAGTGACCATGGCTAGCTAGCTAAACAGTCATTTTTAAGTGTACTGATTATTTTGTTAGCAATTTACCAATACATCTAAGGTCAAAGTTGATATTCCCAAAGTCTTTACGGTTGTCACAATGCTTTTACGTTGTCCATTTACATTGTCCTACATGCTAACTAACTAAACAATAGTTTTAGTTGTATGGAGGTTTGTTTTTCGGTAATTTCCCAACACATCTGAGCTCAATGTTGATATTCACAATGTTTTTGTCTGGTTTCCATGGTTGCTAAGTCTTTACATTTTGTCTGTATAACAAATCGGCAGCCATGCGTTAGCTAGTTAAACCACCGTTTAAGTGCACCGAGTGTTTTATTAGCAATTTTATCAACGTAAACCAACTGAGCTTTAACTTCCATGTGCCAGCTAGCTAAACTGTTAACCTCAGATATTAGCTAGCTCATGCTCGCCATCCTTGTTTCCTAGAAACACTGTTCTCGCAAACGCAGCCACTTGAACGATGAGTGTATCATATTTTTTTCCCCCTTCCAGTGTCGAATAGGAAGCACATGGGAAGTGGTTTTGATGCTCCATTTCCCTCAGAGTTGTTTATATTGCTCATCGCTGAGATCAGCATAAATAAGATGAATTGGAGGTTTAGTCTAAAATAAATGCTACGGTGATGCTGCTATAAAATTTTAAGATACGGTCTGAGTCAGTGGGACCGAGCGCTGCCACAACAGGACGGTTTAGCGCTAGCCTGCTAAGCGCTTTATGGAATAATTAATGGTGTATTAATGCCAGCTGGTTTCCATTAGTGAGTGTATGAGCTCAGACTCGGCTGTCTCCAGTAATGCAATATACAGAGACAGAGGGACCAAAAGTCTGAGTCCAACTACTAAGAACTGTTATTTTATTATTATCACGTATTGAAAAGTAATCGGAAGATAATTCTCGAACAAGACTAACTCTCCAACGCACCTGATTGGCTGAGAGCGGAAAGGAAGATAGGATTTAACGCGTAAGGGGTCTATATATTTGTTAAGCAAGCGCAGTAATTAAAACTATATATATGTATATCGTCACAGCAATTCAATTATTATTTTTTAATCAAGGCGTAAAGTATGTGAAGAGAAGATTCATACAGGATCGGATCTGTCTCCGGTTTATATGAAGGACTGTTGAATAATAAAGAGCAACCGAGGAAAATGTCAAATGAATCATAAAATGAAAACAAGTCTCAGTAGTGGACTCGGATTTTTTTTTTCGACCCGAGTGTCCGAGTGTAATCACGCGCCGTGTGCGACTTCCAAAAACGCCTCTGAAAAATGACACACTGGAGAGCCAGGCGTTTTGGGTTTTTTTTTTTTCTTTTCTTTCTTATTTTTTTTTTTCTCTAAAGCTTGGTTTGGGTCAAACCACGCAGCTGGGGTACACATTGAGAAGGAAGTGTGGGTGTGTGTCTGCATTAACTCCATCCAATATAATCCACAAAGCCTCACATGACCTGCTGCTGCTGCGTGTTAAGTCGCAGTTTTTATTTGCTGCAGTGCGGGAGAGTCCTGGGCTGAGCGACACTGTTTATTTAACAAGCTAGTAAGCTAGCAAGCTAGACATGCCCCCCAACCCCCCCAAACACACACACACACACACACACACACACACACACAAACATACATTCTGGTCCAAAAGTTGAGTCAACTAGATGATTACATACAGCTGAAGTAATCCGGTACACATTAAGATTAATTAATTGATTGATTGATTGATTGATTGATTAGTTAATTAGTTAGTTAGTTAGTACTTTTGTGACTTCATATATCTTTTTCTTCAGACATTTGCTGTTAGAATTGTTATGATTAAATGAATCTTCTCTCTCTCTTTCATTCTGTGTGTGTGTGAAGGTAAAGGGGGCGTGTACGTTCAGGAGAATAACACTATAGACACAGGTGAGGTGGATGTGGGGAGACGGGCGGTGCAGGACGTTCCTCCCGGAATGTTCTGGCGTTCTCAGCTCTTCATCGATCAGCCGCAGTCGCTCAAGTTCAACATCTCGCTGCAGAGAGACGCACTTGTCGGAGTGTACGGACGCAAGGGACTGCCGCCATCACACACTCAGGTAACACACAAACTCTAACCACACGTACACGTCCAATAATGTAATATGTACATCCGTAAAAAACGCATGAATTAATCAGCATACAATCTGTGGGGTTCAGTGAAGGCAATTGGCAATGACTTAACATTAGCATTAGCACAAAGCTAACATGTGGCCATACGAGACACGTGCTAATGATAGCGCTAATGCACAGAAATCTTTTTCCCAGTCCCGGCCATGTTCGCCTTCTAGCGAAGCGGAAGAAAAATGGCTTTAAAGTTGATACAGGTTTTTTTCTCTCCTGTAGTTGTAAAGTGGGCGGAGCTAATATTTAGGAAATCTTGGATAAGCTCCACCTTTGCCAATCGCAGGGTCACCGATATCACTCACCCTGCCCACAGAGCTTTATGTAACTGCGAGAGACCATTCATATGGGATTTACATTTACATTTATAGAGCAGAGGTGTAAGAGCCAGTGTAAGTGCAGATGAATTTTTTTTAAGGGGGATGGGGGGACCAGGGGGCAAGTTAGGGGTTAGTTAAGTGCTCACAGAAGAGGTGGGTCTTTCTGAAGATAGTAAAAAATTTGGCGGCCCGTTTGTTGTTTTTTTCCCCTTTTTTTTTTTTTTTTTTTTTTTCGCAGACCATTAGCTTATATGAGTTGATACGTACACAGTGACTTACACACCTGTTGACATTATTGATGTGGTTCGTTTGTTTGTTTGATTATTCCTCTGGTTTGTTTACCTCGAGGCTCAGGGGGAGTCCGAGAGTTAGCATAAAGAGGCAAGAGACCTAACGCTAATGCTAATCAATGCTATTAAGCTAACTGAAGCTGTCCTTGGTAACTTTAGCTACTTTAGCTAATGGAGTCGGTGCTGTGTGACTAGCGCTGGAGTGTCTCTGACTGCAGCGACATGCAGGCGAGCTGTCACGCCACGAGCAGCCTGTTAATCGAGGTAATTGTCAGCTGAAAGCTCCGTAATGGAAGTCGATATGCAGAGACGCCCCGGTGCCGCTCGGTCCCTTTAGTTGCCACAGATGAATCGATATGTTTCTTTAAGGATGTACAGAAGGACGGGATGAAGGGATATTGACGGATGGACGGATAAGAGATGGGAGTTAAGTCTGCAGACTCCTCCGCAGGTCGAAACGGCGTCTTTTCTCTTGCTCGGCTCCGTCTGTTTGCCTCCATCTCGCTTTCTTTTTTTTGTTGTTGTTGTTGTTGTTTTTGGATGAGAAAAATGTGTTGTGTGAAATGAGAGAGTCGGAAAAAAAAACTCAACTCTCAGCCGGAACTGTGGACAAGATTCTCTTTCTCGCTCGCGTTCTGTCTCGCTCTCTTTCTGTCTGTCTCTCTGTTACTTTCTCTCACTATTTCTATCTGTTCGTTCTCTCTCTGTCTCTCGATCTGGCTCTGCCTAGTTATTTCCCTCTCGTTATCTCTCCCCGCCTCTCTCCCTTTCTGTCTCTCGCTTTCGCACTCTTTCTGCCCCATCTCTCTCTCTCTCTCTCTTTCACTATAGACAGCTTGTCAGTTGACAGGAGAGAAACCCTCGCTAAACACTTAAAAGTCATCAAGAGCCACTTAAAAATCTCATGTTTTATCTCATGTCTCATTATCTCATGTCTCATTATCTCATGTCAATGCTGTGTTCTACATGTGCAAGGTGCCAGTGCGAATTCTACATAGCAAACAAAAACATAATAAGTGAAAGCTGGCCTAGTGAGTGAGAAAGCTAGCCTAGCACACTGTTATCTATAAATAAGGATAAAAGGAAGCCGCAGCGCTAAAACAGCTGTATCTTAAAGTCACGTTCATCCTGAGTACCGGTGGGGGCGGGGCCTAAAGTTTGAAGGAAACGTTGGGTTTATTTTAATATCCACTTATTCTACCAAAGTAAACGAGTTCAACTTGTTTGCTACCTGTAGGTATTAGCTACATTAGCCTCATCGCTAGCTCCTGGCTAATTGGCTACACCTGAAGTAAAATGGACAGTATATTTAAGGATATTTAATTCTTGTCTGTTCCATTAACAGAGGGTGTGTACACTTAGCATGGTGTTTATAGCACACATAGCATTAGCACGTGAGTTAGCGTTTCACCATGACATGATGTTTAATTGGGTTATTATCAGTGCCTGAAGGCAGGCGTGTGTTTGTGTGTCACTGTACGTTTAATTACAAACGGAAGGCTAATTTGTGTAATATAGCAAATAGCATGTGGGTTTAATTGAACATGATTGTAAGTGTAATAAGTGGGTAATTAACTACACTAGTGTGTGTGTGTGTGTGTGTGTGTGCCAAAATGGCTGCCAAAAAAATCTAATTTACACCATGTTCGTCTTCCCTCAAACTCAGACATTATGCTACATTTTGTTCGTTTTGAAACAACGCTGTAATGCTAATCGCTAACAAGTAAAAGTCTTTTTTTTTTCCTTAGCCCGTGTTTCAATTTCTAGTGTTAGCATAGTGTACGCATTACCTTTTATTTTTGTTAGTATCTTCGTTATCTTTTTTAAACATCCATCTAATCTCAGCCATTAGCTAGCTTGCTAGTCTCCTAGTTAAGTTGCTCTTCAAAAATCAGTGCGTTTAATGT
>CM022755.1:39998206-40003206 GCA_012411365.1 Ameiurus melas
GAGAAAGTTTTGCTGTCGTGTGAAACGTAAATACAGTGTCTCATATGTAGACTGATCATGTAATATTTGCGCATGTTGATATTCATTGAGTTACGCGGATGATAATACAGTTTTATTTATGATAATTTAGTTGCGATAGACTTCCATTGACATTGTAACTTCAGCGTGAATCTATGTCTTAGCGTCTCAAGCACGTGATTTTGCCCTTTGACCCTTGTTCCAGCGGCGTGCCCAGTGTTGTGCAGTGGGAATGGTCAGTACTCCAGGGGGCGCTGTTTGTGCTACAGCGGCTGGAAAGGCACCGAGTGTGATGTCCCCAACAACCAGTGCATCGACGTCCACTGCGGGGGACACGGCATCTGCATCATAGGGGCGTGTGTGTGTAACACCGGATACAAGGGGGAAAACTGCGAGGAAGGTAAAGATCCATCCCAAACGCTACGATCCCAAAACCCCAATCATAACGTGCAAAATCATAACTTGCCGTCACTTTGTTATCGATATTATATTATCATATTTCCCAGCCCCAGCTCCAACTCCTGTCTAAGGAAACCGGGACGAATCGGAGGAAGTCTGGGGCGGGGCTTCAGTCATTAACGTCAATGTTGAGTGAAAGCGATTGCGGTTGTTATGATCACATCCAGAAATAAACAGTCCAATTCTGTACATACACCTACGTACTTGCGCTTTCTATTCTATAGACAGATTGCTATCAGGCTAGCTGGCTAACATCACTCTGGTTAGCCATGATGAAATGCTAACCATGGTTTTTGCGATGAAAAAAAAACCCCAATTCACTTCATTACACTGTCCCATTGTTGATTATTTTCCTAAAACAGCGCGCACTGAGATTGTATTGCTTACCTAAAATGCATTTTTTCTGCCCTACACCCCGGCAGGCTGAGACCAAGAGAATATAAATCACTAGAGGATTAGAGACCAGCTTGAACAGTGTGTGATGTTTAAGTCCTCCTATTGAGTATACGCTTGGGGATTGATGTAAAAAAACAACAACATCGATCTTCACCCAAAAACACATCTACGCCAAACCAGCAGCGCATACTAATGTGTTTTCTAATGAATGACAAAAAAAAAAAAAAATGTCCTTGTGAAAGTGACCTGTGTGTTTATCCTGCTGCCTTTTGTATTTCTGAGCATTTAGTCAGAATGAGCTGTGCTCTCCACGACCCTCACGACCTGTCGCTGGCTTAAAAGAGTCACAAGAAGTCACCAGATAAAGTTTGGCTCATTTGCATATTCATTAAATCGTCACGATCGTTTGCATATCAGACCGCGAAGAAGAAAGAGATTCTGAAGACGCTCAGAAAAGAGTCGAATAGATAAAAGATGAAGAACTTATTTCTTATAGTAGAAGGAAGTCGGCTTTGATCACAGCGCCACAAACAAACTGTTGACGTATTTATTGAATTCTGTTGTTTCTGTCAAGAACTCGGAGGGAATAAAGCCGTGGTAGTGAGGAGTTGGGAAACAGACGGGAAGAAACCGGTTACATTTGGAATAACACTCTTATGACTGTAAATATCACCAAGAACAAAGAATTGTATGGGTGGACAAATGGTGATCAGTGATTGGTCATTGGGAACAATATTGATCAGTGATTGGTCATTAGGAACAATGGTGATCAGTGATTGGTCATTAGGAACAATGGTGATCAGTGATTGGTCATTGGGAATAATATTGATCAATCAGTGATTGGTCATTAGGAACAATGGTGATCATTGATTGGTCATTGGGAATAATATTGATCAGTGATTGGTCATTAGGAACAACATTGATCAGTGATTGGTCATTAGGACCAATATTGATCAATCATTGATTGGTCATTAGGAACAATGGTGTTCAGTGATTGGTCATCGGGAACAATATTGATCAATCAGTGATTGGTCGTCAGGAACAATGGTGATCAGTGATTGGTCATTGGGAATAATATTGATCAGTGATTGATCATTAGGAACAATATTGATCAGTGATTGGTCATTAGGACCAATATTGATCAATCAGTGATGGGTCATTAGGAACAATGGTGTTCAGTGATTGGTCATCGGGAACAATATTGATCAATCAGTGATTGGTCGTCAGGAACAATGGTGATCAGTGATTGGTCATTGGGAACAATATTGATCAATCAGTGATTGGTCATTGAGAACAATATTGATCAGTGATTGGTCATCAGGAACAATGGTGATCAGTGATTGATCATTGGGAACAATATTGATCGGTGATTGGTCATTAGGAACAATGGTGATCAGTGATTGGTCATCAGGAACAATATTGATCGGTGATTGGTCATTGGGAACAATATTGATCAATGATTGGTCATTGGGAACAATATTGATCAGTGATTGGTCATCGGGAACAATATTGATCAGTGATTGGTCATTAGGAACAATGGTGATCAGTGATTGGTCATCAGGAACAATATTGTTCAATCAGTGATTGGTCATCAGGAACAATATTGTTCAATCAGTGATTGGTCATTGGGAACAATATTGATCAGTGATTGATCATCGTGAACAATATTGAACAGTATTTGGTCATTGGGAACAATATTGATCAGTGATTGGTTATTGGGAACAATATTGATCAGTGATTGGTCATCGTGAACAATATTGATCAGTGATTGGTCATCGGGAACAATATTGATCAGTGATTGGTCATTAGGAACAATATTAATCAGTGATTGGTCATCGTGAACAATATTGATCAGTGATTGGTCATCGGGAACAATATTGATCAGTGATTGGTCATTAGGAACAATATTAATCAGTGATTGGTCATCGGGAACAATATTGATCAGTGATTGGTCATTAGGAACAATATTAATCAGTGATTGGTCATTAGGAACAATATTAATCAGTGATTGGTCATCGGGAACAATATTGATCAGTGATTGGTCATTAGGAACAATATTAATCAGTGATTGGTCATCGGGAACAACATTGATCAGTGATTGGTCATTAGGAACAATATTAATCAGTGATTGGTCATTAGGAACAATATTAATCAGTGATTGGTCATCGGGAACAATATTGATCAGTGATTGGTCATTAGGAACAATATTAATCAGTGATTGGTCATCGGGAACAATATTGATCAGTGATTGGTCATTAGGAACAATATTGATCAGTGATTGGTCATCGGGAACAATATTGATCAGTGATTGGTCATCGGGAACAATATTGATCAGTGATTGGTCATCGGGAGCAATATTGATCAATGATTAGCCATTGGGAACAATGATGATGTCAATAAACGGATCTAAAATGTTGCCAAATCTAATGATAAAGTCACTAGGTTGGCAACACAGGTTCAATCAGATCTCATGTACTGATGAAGAAATCGGGTCAAACGCTTGAGGCTAAGTTCTGCTCCTGAAGGCCACATGTTCCCTATTTGCTAATGCCTTTAAGATGTCAGGCAAGAGGACTCCATCAAGGGGAGATGAGAGTCAGTCACCACTCAAGGTCAGATTAGCAGGATTAGGTATGTTAGTTGTGGGTCGTACCCAAAAGCCAGCTCTCGAGAAGAATGAATTGACATTTAACACCTCTGTTTCGACTCTGGAAATCCCCCGTGATTAGCTGATGTTAGATGAAGGAAAAGCTTCGAGGATGGTTCCTCTAATTCCTTAAAGCTCTCGAGCATGAGCTCTTTGACCTGACATTTTCATGTCTCATTATTGGAAGCTGCATGGGTCTTTAGGGTTCAGATAAGCTTGTGTAGCGCTCGGAGAAGTTCACACCGTGCTAACACAACACACACGGTGTACATCTCTCAATTAAACGTCCCTGTGCTCACGCGCATGTGGTCGGTGATTAGTTGTTCTTAATTGCTGCACGTAGCATCTTTTTTGTTTTTTTTTACTGGAACAGGAAGAAACAAAAGTGTGCGAATAAACGTTTCGAGTGTGTTAATTAAAAGAAACAAGCTCCTGGTGTAAACGTGCGCTCCACTTCCTACACTGGACGAAAGGGATTATTGAAAACGTACCGTGTTTCACGTAGCGGCCCAGTCATCATCAGCGCCTCCATTAAGGCCTGTTTCATTACGCCATCAAAGATGGTGAGATAATGTGTCACGAACACACTCGCTGATTACCATCCTGCTCGGAGGAGACATCGATTTCTCTCACACACACTCACACACTCTTTAGAAAGCTCTCATCTCTTTGTGTGGAGGACAAGATGGTCAGATTCTCAGACACGGAGAGAGAGAGACAGGGAGAGACAGACAGATACAGAGAAAGAGAGATGGATATTTAAAATTCAGTGTTTAACGGTTAAATTATTCTTTTTTGCTGCACTTGTAAGCGTAGCCGAGTGAGTAACACAGTTGTTTTATTTATGTATTTGTTTGTGGACAGTAACATTCCTGCTGCTCAATATCATTGATTTGTCTCAGTAAAACACACACACACACACACACACACACACAGTGAAACAGAAAGAAGGAGGGGGGTAATGTAATTAAGTGTGAGTGAATTGTGTTTTCTGGGACTAATGAAATGGCCGGCGGTCAATGGCCTGATTAAGACTCATCAACCCACACACACACACACACACACACACACACACACACACATACAGACACACACACACACACACCCACCACCAGTAGAATTACAACACAGGACTTTCTGGACTGTCCCGGGTTGACACAAATCACACACACACACACACACACACACACACACACACACACACACACACATCATCATCATAAAAATTACAACATGGGATTTTCTGGACTGTCCCAGGTTGACACAAATACACACACACACACACACACACACACACATCACCAGTAGAATTACAGCTCAGGACTTTCTGGACTGTCCCAGGTTGACACAAATCACACACACACACACACACACACACACTCAAACACACACACGCATTGTTTTACTCCCTTTGTGAGGACCTTTCATTGACATAATTATCGATGCAGCTGATTAACGCCATGCTTCACCTAAATCTAAC
>CM022755.1:40008206-40017100 GCA_012411365.1 Ameiurus melas
TATGTGACCGATAAAGACTCAATCATTATTATTATTATTTAATAGAAGCTTATAGCCTCTAGCTTAGCATTGGCATCTCCGCGGTTGACAAAAACTAGCCGGAGCTCCGTGTTTGTTTCCTCAACACACTATGCAGGACATAGGAGGCTTAAAGTTTGCAGGAATATGTTTTTTTATGTCTTTATAATATGTAGAATTCAGCGCGAGATAACGCCCTCCAAGACGTAACCACGGTAACAACCGTACAGTAGCTGCGTATTAATATGTAGTTGTTGTTTACGTATCTATAATGCTGTCCCGAAGTGTTTTATTCCTCTCACACCACAGCAATTTGCCAACGATTACAATTTTTATTTATTTAAGAATGACACATCATACGTTTTTATCCGCAGTATGGTTACCTTTAATGTCTGGGAAACTAGTTAGTTCCGGTTCTTACGTTAAAGCAGATGTAAAAAATAAATAAATAAATAAATAAATAAATAAAAATTTTAAAAAAGAAGTGTAAACTCTGTCCTGAAGACTTCAGAGAATTTAACCTTACAGCGTTTCCTCTGACACTGGAGACTCCTTACATGACTGAAACTACCCCATAATTCAGCAGCTCTGTGGTGTGAACTGGGGAGAGAAAAATGATAGATGAGTGTATTTTTACTCTGTGTGATAGAACAGCTCTTGGGAGTGCATTCAGAATTTTGGAGCCAACTTTACAGTCCTCCCACACACACACACACACACACACACACACACACACATGGTGGGGTCAGGCGAGGTTGAGAGCTGTCAGTGTTATGGTGTGTTTGGCGAGGTTAGTCAGACCCGTACGCACAGCACGATTCCACAGAGTGTGTTTTCTCTCCAAGCTGATAAGTTCGACATAATGGGTTTGAAGTATTTGACCTCTGCCTCTCGCGCAGTGTGTGTGTGTGTGTGTGTGTGGGTGTGGGTGGGTGGATTAGGGTATGAGAGTGTGTTACAGAGACAAACCAGACATCGTGAGTGAAATAACCCTTTGTCAGTGACCTAGCATATCGCTTTTATCATATCTTCTGTGTGTGTGTGTGTGTGTGTGTGTGTGTGCAGAGGTGTGTGCGGTGGACTGCGGCACTCACGGAGTGTGTATGGGCGGGAGCTGCCGCTGTGAGGAAGGCTGGACCGGGGCAGTGTGTGACGTGAAGGCGTGTCACCCGCGCTGCACCGAACACGGAACCTGCAAAGACGGCAAGTGTGAGTGTCATCAGGGCTGGACTGGAGAGCACTGCACCGTGGGTAAGACACAAACATACACACACACACACACACACACATACACCCACACACACACACACACACACACACACACACACACACATATATAGACTCAGTGGTGTGCTGTCCATTTTAACCTCACTGTCATGTCACTCCTTTCCTCCCTCCGTGTGGTGTGTGTGTGTGTGTGTGTGTGTGTGTGTGTGTTCCGCCTCGTCCTGAGCTCAATGACCTTTGTGGATTGTTATATCTGGCATTTCCTTCAGCTTTCACAGCTCAGTCAGATCAGACTCACCGCCTCTACCATCATCACCACACACACATTCTCTAAATATTATACACACACACACACACACACACATCTCTAAATATTATACACACACACACTCACATCTCTTAAATATTATACACACACACACATTCACATCTCTAAATATTACACACACACATCTCTAAATATTACACACACACACACACACACATTCACATCTCTAAATATTACACACACACATCTCTAAATATTATACACACACACACACACACATTCACATCTCTAAATATTACACACACACATCTCTAAATATTATACACACACACACACACTACATTCTAAATATTACCACACACACCAAATATACACACACACACACACACACACATTCACATTCTAAATATTACACACACATCCCTAAATATTATAACACACACACACACACACATCTAAATATTACGCACCCACATCCTAAATATTACACACACACACACACACACACACACACAACACACACACACACACACACACACACAACATTCAAATATAACAACAACATCTAAATTATACACACACACACAATCTAAAATTATACACACACACACCACATAAATATATACACACACAAAACATATTCTCTAAATATTATACACACACACACAACATCTCTAATATTATACACACACACAAACTCACATCTCTAAATATTATACACACACACACACACACTCAACATCTCAACACACACACACACACACACACATCCTAAATATTATACACAACACAACACACACATCTCTAAATATTATACACACACACACAATATCTCTAAATATTACACACACACACATCCTTAAATATTATACACAACACACAAATATTAAACACACACACATCTCTAAATATTATACACACACACACACACACACACACACACATTCACATCTCTAAATATTATACACACACACACATCTCATAAATATTATACACACACACACACCACACACACATATCTAAATATTATACACACACACACACACACATTCACATCTCTAAATATTATACATACATACATATACTCTAAATATTATAACACACACACACACACACACACACACACACATTCACATCTCTAAATATTATACACACACACACTACACATCTCTAAATATTATACACACACACACACACACATTCACATCTCTTAAATATTATACACACACACACACACACACACATCTCTAAATATTATACACACACACACACACACACATAAACATCTACATCTGTACATATACACACACATCTCTAAATATTATACACACACACACACTCACATCTCTTAAATATTATACACACACACACACACACACATCTCTAAATATTATACACACACACACACACACACACATTCACATCTGTAAATATTATACACACACACACACACATCTCTAAATATTATACACACACACACACACCACACACACATCTCTAAATATTATACACACACACACATTCACATCTCAAATATAAACACACACATCTCTAAATATTATACACACACACACACACATTCTAAAATTATACACACACACACAACACACCAAATATTATACACAAACAAACACACACACCACACTCTAAAATTAAACACACACACATCCTAATATACAACACACACACACACACACACACACATCTAAATATTATACACACACACACACACACATTCACATCTCTAAATATTAAACACACACACATCTCTAAATATTATACACACACACACACACACACACACACACACATACACACACACAACACATCTCTAAATATTATACACACACACACACACACATTCTCTAAATATTATACAC
The DNA here is from genome assembly GCA_012411365.1 of Ameiurus melas. Taxonomy (NCBI): domain Eukaryota; kingdom Metazoa; phylum Chordata; class Actinopteri; order Siluriformes; family Ictaluridae; genus Ameiurus; species Ameiurus melas. The sequence continues at coordinate 40,011,600 of CM022755.1, forward strand.
ACACACACACACATCTCTAAATATTATACACACACACACACACACACACATCTCTAAATATTATACACAAAAACAACACAAAAACATCTCTAAATATTAAAACACACACACACACACACATTCTAATATTATACACACACACAAACTAACAATATTATACACAACAAAACACACATCTCTAAATATTATACACACACACACAAACATCACATCTCTAAATATTATACACACACACACACACACACACACATCTCTAAATATTATACACACACACATCTCTAAATATTATACACACACACATCTCTAAATATTATACACACACACATCTCTAAATATTATATACACACACACACACACACACACATCTCTAAATATTATACACAACACACACACACACACACATCTCTAAATATTATACACACACACACATTCACATCTCTAAATATTATATACACACATCTCTAAATATTATACACACACACACACTCACATCTCTAAATATTATACACACACACACACATACTAAATATTATACACACACACATCTCTAAATATTATACACACACACATCTCTAAATATTATAAACAACAAAACACACTAAAATTATACACACACACATCTCTAAATATTATACACACACACATCTCTAAATATTATACACACACACAACTCACATCTCTAAATATTATATATACACACACACATCTCTAAATATTATACACACACACATCTCAACATTAACACACACACATCTCTAAATATTATAAACACACACACATCTCTAAAATTATAAAATACACACACATCTCTAAATATTATAACACACACATCTCTAAATATTATAAACACACATCTCAATATAACAACAACACTACATCTTATTATATATAACACACAATTCTAAAATTATAACAACAACACTCACATCCTAAATATTATACACACACACATTCTAAAATATACACACAACATCACATCTAAATATATAAACAAAAATATAAATATATACACATAAATATTATACACACACATAAATATTATACACACACACCTATAAATATTATACACAATACATCAAAAATTTATACACACACCACGTAAAATTATATACACACACACATCGCTAAATATTATATACCACACCAACCATTAAAATTATATACACAACAACGACATCGCTAAATATTATATACACACACTCACTCTAATATTATATACACACAATGCCGCTAAATATTATATACACACACTCACGTCGCTAAATATTATATACACACACCCACGCCGCTAAATATTATAACACACACATCCCGCTAAATATTATATAAACACACTCACATCGCTAAATATTATATACACACACATCACAAATATTATATACACCACATCGCTAAATATTATACACACACACATCTCTAAATATTATATATACACACAACATCGCTAAATATTATATACACACACTCAACATCGCTAAATATTATACACACACACATCGCTAAATATTATATACACACACCACATCGCTAAATATTATATACACACTCACATCGCTAAAATATATATACACACTCACGCGCTAAATATTATATACACACACCCGCTAAATATTATATACACACACTCACGTCCAATTATATACAACTCACCCTAAATATTATATACACACAATCAACACAAAATTATATAAAAACACTCACATCGCTAAATATTATATACACACACATCACAATATTATATACACACACACATCGCTAAATATTATATACACACATCGCTAAATATTATATACACTACATCGCTAAATATTATATACACACACCACCGTAAATATTATATACACACACTCACGTCGCTAAATATTATATACACACACCCGCTAAATATTATATACACAACTCACCCGTAAATATTATATACACACACTCACGCCGCTAAATATATATACACACACTCACGTCTAAATATTATATACACACACACCCGCTAAATATTATATACACACCCACGTCGCTAAAATTATATAACACACTCACACTCAAATATTATACACACATATCTCTAAATATTATAACACACACATCTCTAAATATTATATATACACACTCACATCTAAATTTATATATAACACACATCTCTAAATATTATAACACACACACACATATCTCTAAATATTATATAACACACATTCTAAATTATATACAACACACACACTCTAATATTATATACACACACATATCTCAATATATACAACATCGCAATATTATATACACTCACATCGCTAAATATTATATACACAACACAATTTATATACAACACATCGCTAAATATTATATACACAACCACATCGCTAAATATTATATACACACACCGCCGTAAATATTATATACACACACACACATCGCTAAATATTATATAACACACTCACGCCGCTAAATATTATATACACACTCATCGCTAAATATTATATACACACTCACGCCGCTAAATATTATAAACACACCGCTAAATATTATATACACACTACTCACCCGCTAAATATTATATACACACACATCGCTAAATATTATATACACACACATCAGCTAAATATTATATACACACACTCACATCGCTAAATATTATATAACACACCCACGTCACTAATATTATATACAACACACGCTAAATATTATATAAACACACATCGCTTAAAATATATACACACTACACCGCTAATTATTATATACACACACACGCCGCAAATATTATATACACACTCACACGCTAATTATATAAAACAATTACTCAATATTATATACACACACCACGTCGCTAAATATTATATACACACACTCACGTACGCTAAATATTATATACACACACATGTCAAATATTATATACATACACTCACCGCTAATATTATATACACACTCACGTTAAATATTATATACACACACTCACGTCCGCTAAATATTATATACACACACTCACTCGCTAAATATTATATACACACACTCACGTCCTAAATATTATATACACACCATCATCGCTAAAATATATACACACACTCACGCCGCTAAATATTATATAACACACCACGTCGCTAAATATTATATACACACACCACGTCGCTAAATATTATATACACACAACAGCCGCTAAATATTATATATACACACACCACGTCGCTAAATATTATATACACACACTCACGTCATAAATATATTATACACACACACATCGCTAAATATTATATAACAACACTATCGCAAATATTATATACACACACATCGCTAAATATTATATACACACACACGCCGCAAATATATAATACATACCACGTCGCTAAATATTATATACACACACTCACGCCGCTAAATATTATATACACACACGCAACATATTATATACACTCACATCGCTAAATATTATATACACACACTCACATCGCTAAATATTATACACACACACGTCGCTAAATATTATATACACACACTCACGTCGCTAAATATTATATACACACACACACGTCGCTAAATATTATATACACACACTACATCGCTAAATATTATATACACACACCCACGTCGCTAAATATTATATACACACACTCACATCGCTAAATATTATATACACACACTCACGTCGCTAAATATTATATACACACACACACGTCGCTAAATATTATATACACACACACGTCGCTAAATATTATATACACACACATATCGCTAAATATTATATACACTCACATCGCTAAATATTATATACACACTCACACATCGCTAAATATTATATACACACACTCACGTCGCTAAATATTATATACACATCACATCGCTAAATATTATATACACACTCACGTCGCTAAATATTATATACACACACGTCGCTAAATATTATATACACACTAATACCGCTAAATATTATATACACACACTCACGCCGCTAAATATATATATAACACACTGCTATCATCGCTAAATATTATATACACACACTCACGTCGCTAAATATTATATACACACTCACGTCGCTAAATATTATATACACACACATCGCTAAATATTATATACACACACATCGCTAAATATTATATACACACACTCACGTCGCTAAATATTATATACACACACTCACGTCGCTAAATATTATATACACACACTCACATCGCTAAATATTATATACACACACTCACGTCGCTAAATATTATATACACACTCACGTCGCTAAATATTATATACACACACTCACGTCGCTAAATATTATATACACACACTCACGTCGCTAAATATTATATACACACACATATCGCCGCTAAATATTATATACACACACTCACGTCGCTAAATATTATATACACACACTCACGTCGCTAAATATTATATACACACACTCACGTCGCTAAATATTATATACACACACTCACGTCGCTAAATATTATATACACACACCCACGTCGCTAAATATTATATACACACACCCACGTCGCTAAATATTATATACACACACCCACGTCGCTAAATATTATATACACACACCCACGTCGCTAAATATTATATACACACACTCACGTCGCTAAATATTATATACACACACTCACGTCGCTAAATATTATACACACTCACATCTCTAAATATTATACACACACTCACATCGCTAAATATTATATACACACACTCACGTCGCTAAATATTATATACACACACTCACGTCGCTAAATATTATATACACACCACGTCGCTAAATATTATATACACACATCACATCATAAATATATATACACACACCCATCGCCGCTAAATATTATATACACACTCACGCCGCTAAATATTATATATACACACACTCGCTAAATATTATATAAACACTCACATCGCTAAATATTATATACACACACTCACTGCCGCTAAATATTATATAACACACTCACGTCACTAATATTATATACACACTAACGCCGCTAAATATTATATACACACACTACCGCTAAATAATATACACACACTCACATCGCTAAATATTATATACACACACATCGCTAAATATTATATACACACACTCACATCGCTAAATATTATATACACACACACGTCGCTAAATATTATATACACACACCACGTCGCTAAATATTATATACACACTCACATCGCTAAATATTATATACACACACCCACGTCGCTAAATATTATATACACTCACATCGCTAAATATTATATACACACACTCACGTCGCTAAATATTATATACACACACTCACGTCGCTAAATATTATATACACACTCACATCGCTAAATATTATATACACACACCCACGTCGCTAAATATTATATACACACACTCACGTCGCTAAATATTATATACAACACACGCCGCTAAATATTATATACACACACACGTCGCTAAATATTATATACACACACACACTCGCTAAATATTATATACACACACCTACCGCTAAATATTATATACACACAATGCCGCTAAATATTATATACAATAATAATTCAATGCCGCT
>CM022756.1:0-2500 GCA_012411365.1 Ameiurus melas
GATATTCTCTTGAGCACGCTCTCCTTGGTCCTCGGAACCAACGATGTCGTCCTCCTCTCTGACACAGGGGTTGGGACGCCGCTTAGGAGTGCGTTGTGCGTAGCGGCGTGGGGAGGCGGAGCGGGAGATCGACGGAAGTGTCCCGCCGTGTGGGTTCCGGTCCTCCTCCCTAACGGGGACCACTCGTGCAGCGGGTCGGTCATCGTAGAGACCGTGGTGGACATCAGAGGCCGAGATTGGCCGTCTCTGTGTGTACGAGTGCCTGTACCGTTATCACTCTGGCCGGTGTATTTTGTGGTTGAGGAGTAGTAGGGAGGGGATTGAGGGTCTCAGATTCCTCTCTCGTCTCACCCGGATCGGTGGGAGGAAGGACCGTTTGCCACGTTCTCCCACTAGCCCGTGAGCCTCATGCACAGTTTTGTCCTTGAGTCTTTTGCCAATACCTCGCTTTGCCCACACGATGGCAGTGTTGAAGCATTCTTCCCAATCCTTGGAGGAAAATACGCTGCAGTTTTTTGGTTTCTTGTACCAGTGTGTCTTCGTAGTGGTTTTTGAGGATCAGCATTGTGGTGTATGCCCCATTTTTCGCCTTACCCTCGATGAGGGAGAGTGTCGTGGCGTTTGGCAGAGCAGGTTTGATGACCTCTGACAAATGTCTTTCTATTTTGTCGATGGCAGGAGGCTGTTCCTGGCTAATATTATTTTTGTGGTGTACCAATTTGATAATTTTGAACAGGAGACGGGTCTTGGTGACAAAGTCAGGGTCATCCGAGTGCTTGGGCCTCGTGTTGGGTTTGGGATGTGTGTTTTTTGTGTCGGGTTTGGGATGTGTGTTTTTGTATTTTATGTATGGGCACGCCGTGCGCGCTCCATCCTGTGCCCACTGACGTGATCGCTCGTCAAAGGCTTTAGGCCGAGACATGAACGTTATGGGTCCGGGGAGGGCCCGGGTTTCAGAAAACCATGGTCTGCCAGACCATTGACGGAATTCACCGCGGTGCGCCTGCACTGCTGCCCTGTGGGCACCGTGTTTGACCATGTCCGCGTAGGAGGGCATTCCCTCTCCCTGTGTGTATCGTGGGGCTCGGTAGCCACCGTGTCTACCCATGTTCCCATAGAAGGGTGCTCTCTCTACTCGTGCACGCTGTATGGGATCGTGATAAGTGTGCGGCATGGGCCGACCAAAACCCCGGACGGTACGTTTGCGTCCGCGGGTGACGACTGTCCAGTCGTCTCTTTCTGGCCAAACCCTAACCCTAACCCTAACCCTAACCCTAACCCTAAGGTTAGGTTTAGGGGTTTAGGAAGGTTAAAGGTTAGGTTTAGGGGTTTAGGAAGGTTAAAGGTTAGGTTTAGGGGTTTAGGAAGGTTAAAGGTTAGGTTTAGAGGTTTAGGAAGGTTAACGGTTAGGTTTAGGGGTTTAGGAAGGTTAGGGTTAGGGTTAGGGTTAGGGTTAGGGGGTTAGGGTTAGAGTTAGGGTTAGGGTTAGGGTTAGGGTTAGGTTTTTGAATGTACAATGACCCCTCCCGGACAGTCCGCCAGGAACTGCCCAGTTAGATAGGGGGTCAAGGGAATGCACTGGCCGGCGCTTGTTAAGCATTGCTACAGCTCAGAAAATTATTTGTCCTCCACGTTGCCCCCAGTTGGGTTTTGGCTGTGTTTTTTTTATTTATTTATTTATTTAAATAAATGTTTGGCAGTTCAGGGTGATATGGGGAGGGGGAACAAAATTTTGGGGACAGGGTAAAGTTAGATATTGAGTAGAAGGTTGAATCTCAGGAGTCTATTGATTAATTCGTCCGATTGACTTCTGGTTTTGACTTTGATTCGTTTAGGTTTTTTGGCTGTGCTTGCTGATGTTGTGGGTTCTAGGGAGTATTTGGAGAGGTTCAGGCTGGGAGATGGGTTGAAGTTGTGGGTACTTAAGACTGAGGTTGTTATGGTTATAACGGTTATGGTTTTTATGATGAGTTTTCGGTTTCAGAGCTATGATTAGAGTAACGGTTATGTTTAGGGTTTATGATATGTTTTTAGGTTTCAAAGCTATACTTAGAGTAACGGTTATGTTTAGGGTTTATGATGGATTTTAGGGATCAGAGCTGTAGTTAAAGTACGGTTATGTTTAGGGTTTATGATGGGTTTTAGGGATCAGAGCTATAGTTAAAGTAACGGTTATGTTTAGGGTTTATGATGGCTTTTAGGTTTCAGAGCTATAGTTAGAGTAATGGTTATGTTTAGGGTTTATGATGGGTTTTAGGGATCCGAGCTATAGTTCAAGTACCGGTTATGTTTAGGGTTTATGATGGTTTTTAGGTTTCAGAGCTATAGTTAGAGTAACGGTTATGTTTAGCGTTTATGATGGGTTTTAGGGATCAGAGCTATAGTTAAAGTAATGGTTATGTTTAGGGTTTATGATGGATTTTAGGGATCCAAGCTATAGTTAAAGTAACGGTTATGTTTAGGGTTTATGATGGATTTTAGGGATCCGAGCTATAGTTAG
>CM022756.1:7500-25566 GCA_012411365.1 Ameiurus melas
GATTTAGTTGTGAAGGGCGGTTTGGCTGTGATGTCGTCCGGTGGTTCAAAGAATGCAAATATTTTCAGCCTCCTGTGATATTCCGTGATGTTGCATGCTGATTCGGAATAGTCTGGTGCAGTCTGGCCATCGAAGGGGATGAAGGATAGGCCTTTTTCCAGGATGTCATATTCGGTTGTTGTTAGATTGACCGTTTGGGAGAGGTTTAATACCATATTGTTGGCTGAGCCCTGTATTGGAATATTCAGCCGAATTAGTTTAAATGTAGCTCCCAGTGTTTCCACATTGCTTCTGCTGTTTCTACGGTCCAGTGGATGTTATCTGAGATTGTAGTGAAATTTTTGTGAGGTATTTTGGGCAAGCTGTTGCCTGTGTTCCTTATTAGGTAATTTATACGTGTGAGGTTGGTCCTGGTGATGGGTGGAAGGCTGTCCGAAAAGTTAATCATGGGGATGTGGATAGTTGCATTTGGGAAAGTGTTTTTAGCTGCCCCCATCATTCTTGAGAGTAGTTTGGAGAGTAAGGATGGGTTGCTCTGGGTCCTATTGTTTAGCCCGAATGAAAGAACTACTTTTAGGGTCTCCGCTGAGGTAGGTTTTTTGTGTTTTAGGATGTGGAATGCGTGGGACAGCTGTGCCCTGGGTAGCAGTCCACTTGGACCCTATTGTCTTTTATCTTGGAGACGTTCTAGGTTGGAGTCACCCATAAGTATTATCGGCCTTTGAGGAAACAGATGCCAGAAGTGATATTTATCCCCATAATGTGGGTGTTTTTGAAACAACTTGTTTCCGGAGTCTTCTGGGTCTCCAAACCGATTTGCTCCATGTTGACGGGAGGTGACGCTGTTGGCGTATGATTTTGTATGTTGGTAACTTTAGGTTCCCTATCCAGACTTATTGTGGTAGCATGTCCCGCGCTTTGTGTAACACTAGAAGGGTTGGCCGGGTCTTTAGATGTGGGATGTTCCACTTGGTGGTGTTTAGTTTTTTGGTTTTTTTTGGTGGGGCTCTCTGTTTGGGATCCTAACACCCTTTTTCTATTTGTTACCGCTGTATTTGGGAGGTTTGGGGAGACCATTGGTTGGGGTTGTGGACCCCGTTCCTGGCAGGGTGGAGGGTTCGTGTTTGTGGCCGTGATTGATTGGTCCGACTCCGTGTTCAGGATCAGTTTTGAGATGGTGATCGGTGGAGGGACTAGATCTCGTTCCGGGAGTTCGATATTATTGGTTCTGTCTTGGGTGTGGATTAAGTGGCATTCTTCCTCACTTGTATTATCTACGTCCGGTTGTTTTGGGTCTAGCTCAATTATGATGCGGATTTCTGCGAAGGCACCCTGAATGGTGGAGTCCCGGATCCTCTTCAGATTCCTCCGGGCCCATTTTGCTGCTACCTCCCATGCTTCCAAGGGGTTAGTGATAGGGTCTTAAGTTGCTCAATCGAGGATTTCATTATTGTGTCATAATGCTCCTCCAAGATCTGTAAGCTGGTATGTAGCCAGTTCCGGCATTCCCATAGCATTAGTTCGCGGGTCGGTCGGGCTTGCCGGTTTCACCACGGATTCTAACCAGTTAGTGGTCCTTTTAAGGACTCTGGTCCCTGGATGGTGCCCTCTGAAATCTTTACATTTTGTAAGTGGTGATAAGATCTTAAGTACTGGTGGAGAACCCGACCAGTTTCTTAAAGTTGTCAGTGGTACTGCTTGCCATTCTTACCGAGCAGAGTAGAGGTTAGGGGTTAGGGTTAGGGTTGGGGTTAGGGTTAGGGTTAGGAGGGTTAGGTTAGGTTAGGTTAGGGTTAGGGTTAGGGGGTCAGGGTCAGGGTCAGGGTTAGGTTAGGTTAGGGTTAGGTTAGGTCAGGGTTAGGTTAGGGTTAGGGGTTAGGGTTAGGGGTTAGGGTCAGGGTCAGGTCAGGTCAGGGTCAGGGGGTTAGGGTTAGGTTAGGGTTAGGTTAGGTTAGGTTTTTGAATTTTTATTTCTCAATAAAAGTCCTTACTTAAGGTTTGTTGTGCACTGGCACATCTAAATCTTCCCTCTCATTGTTCATCTACTATAGGTTAAAAGTGGACCATGTGGTTGGTAGTGGACTGTGTCTCTGTCTTTTCTGATAAAAATTATACATACATATATATATATATATACACACATACATATATACATATATATATATATATATATATATATATATATATATATGTGTGTGTGTGTGAGAGAGAGAGAGAGAGAGAGAGAGAGAGAGATTTCCCTACCTCTGGACAAAGTAAAAGGAATGTGGATATAAACCTTGATGGTATTGAAGAGGACTTTAGTACTTTATGTTAAATATGTTGCAGCATGTTGTCTGATACACAAGTGAACTTAATGAGAAGATCTTTATATGGCATTTAGTTTGTGAAATGTACTGTAACAATTACAGAACGGGGATGATGTTCCTGTGTGTGTCTCTACTACTTCTCTTCAGATTTATGGAATCTCAAGCAGGTATAAATCCACCTTGTGTGTGTGTGTGTGTGTGTGTGCACTCTTGCTCTATGTAGATGTTTTTATTAATGTTCACCTTTATTAGTTTTCATGTTTTCAACAAAAAAAAATTATTTGTGTAAATAAAACTTCACATATTCTAGCCATGTTAGATTTGTGTATAATTATTACAAATACATGTATCATTATAATGTAATATATACAGTGGCAAGAAAAGATATGTGAACACTTTGGAATTTCATGGTTTTCTGCATAAATTTGTCATAAAATGTGGTATGATCTTCATCTAAGTCAGGGGTATTGACAAATATAGTGATATATTTGAGACGTTTATTCATGAGAATTCTCCATCCTTGAGACGTGGCAATATCTATCTATATATAACACATATTATTATATATTATTACTTTAGTTGCTGTTGTGTGAGATGCTTGCAACGCAATTTCACATATTTAGAACATAGTTTTAGGATTACAGGTACTGTTTGAATTCACATGATTTCCAAGTGATAGAAGCTCCTACAGCATGGGGAAATTGTGGGGTGCTGTATACATCCTGTGGGCAGACGTATTCTCTGATCCATAACCTACCATGAAACCTTCCACACCAAGTAGAGGCGAGCTAAGATGTGTGCAGGCAAACCACACACGCTTACATTTAAACACACAATCACGACATTTAAATAAACTCAGAAAGGATGCCTACCTATGAAACTGAATTCAACACTATATATGTAAATACAATTTCCCCATGGATGCCTCCAATCAATGGTGTTCTGCCTGCATTGTGACCAGGTACCATTATTTTCCCAGAAGAGCAAGGACTGACTTAGATGATCATTTTAATTTGATAAACTGAATATTCTGTTTGTGTAACTGGTGTCATTGATTATGTTAATGCCATCATGCTGTTTAGCTTGCTATGTAATAATTGTACAAAGTGTACAACAATATATAGTGGGAACCTGAAACGTTCGCTATGTAAAGGGTACTGGAGTTTTGTTTTCTTAATTCTAAAGACAAACCGCCTTAACTAGTTCTGAATGGATTATTACAATACGGCCACAACTGTTAGTTCCATATCTCTCATTGCCAAGCTAACACATCTCAGCATTATGCTGAAGCCTTATATGTTAAAAAGGAATAGACATAAATAAATAGAAAAGACAGATTCGTTGGCAGGGTTCATTAAAGGGGTGACATAGAAAATATTTATACCATCCCCAGAATGCGTGGTTACGCCCATGATTTCTATTAATTCTAATATTCTAAATTACATACAGATATTCCAATATAAATTAACTAACAAATGTTATACTCTCGTACAATTTATGCTGCATTTTTAAACCCTTAAGTATTTCAGCACTAGTAAGGAGTGATGGAAGAACTAAAGGTTTCCTAAATCTTTGGATCAATTGAAACACTGGAAAAACCACACACTAGTGACATCTGTTGCTCAAAAACAACCTCACCTGGAAACCCGAAACAAAAACACCTACAAATGAAATCACCTTCATATGTTTTCATTAGTGTGTAATATCCTGAAATGAATATGTCCAGAATATGTAGCTTGATACGTTACATTTGAACTATTTTCCTTTATATCTAGTCTAAATAAAGTGTGAGAGTTTTTCCTGTTTATAGTTTTATTAAATAAACTTAATTTGTCTTAATGAACAAATGGAGGCACAGGGCACAGAGGTTGTCTCAATATCAGTAAAGTATTATGAAGAAATAAATGTCTTTATTGAAAGCGCCCACAGCCTAACAGGCCAAGTTTGATGATACTTAGTTTAAACAGTGTTCTACTGTGCATGGAGTGGTAGTGTATAGTGTATAGGTAGTGTATAATGTGTACTGTGCCATTATGGTATGCCCGTTGTCATGAACAAACACGGTCAATGGGAATCCTTTTGGCATTCAGCCTTGAAAATAACTGGATTTTATTAATTGAATACTACGTATAGTGCAGCATAGTTTCAATACTACCGTTATAGGGAAACAATCAAGGGCGGTGTGGTCCGTCATGCCCTGAACTGACCCTATGACAATCACAAATGTGTGAGGGGAGAAAAGCACACAACTTTTATTTATTTTATTTTTTTTTAGAAGAATAACATTTTTCAGGGTATGGTTAATTTGGATCTATTAAACGGTGACCCAACTAATCACAATTAAGCTGCGTGAGACCCAATCAGCTTTATGAAAAGACTTTCACATGAAGTTTTGAGGGAATGAATTTGCCAAATTAGAAACCAGACATGACAGGAGGTTGATTATGTTCTGTTATTTATTTATAATATTGTCTGGGGATATGTTTGGTGCTGAGTGTACTTAAATGCTCTGACTACTACTAATTTAACTGCTTTGTAAGGAAGCATCTTAAAAAAAAAATCTAGTGCATCATGGTGATCGATAGATTGATCTGCTGTTTATTACATTGCACTTCTGATGTGATACATTGATCTGCTGTAGCAGCTGACACTAGCATGGTGCCATCTGGAATCCTGTAAATGTATTCGCATCCCACCCAAACAAGCAAAGGAAGTGGGGGCTTATAAGAAAGTTTATATTATTTGTTTAGACAAAATATATATTTACGATGCTGGTGATCTATTTCTGAAAACTCCATCCCTAAATGTTAAGCCTAAATAAACATCTCATTACAGGACACTTGACCATACCACAGATACTACTTTTTGATTGTTAAATATTATTATTTGATTATCTGGCAATTCCACCATACATGTCCATAAATCATAACCAAGGAATTATATCTTAGCATTTCAGTAGTAGTTGTAGTAGTATTGCATTAATTTAAATGTGTGATTTTTAATAGCAGATGGAACTACTATAGCCCTGATAGCAGCCCTTGCTGTTACAGAAAATGAATTAACGTCCTCTGACCAATCAGATTCAAGATTTCAACAGCACTTGTATGCAAAGTTTGTCTTTGGTAATGCTGAAATGATACACCATCACACACGTGACGTATTTTTATCTTTCACCCATCAAAGAGACCGATAGGGGGAGCTGCTGTAACATTTTTTGTGAAACGAAAGTGAAACTAATTTGAATTACAAATATCTTTGTCGGTTTTTTGGGCTAAAGGTTTCACCACTACTACTTACTGTTGCATTCTGGGACCCCGAACAAACACACTAAGGTAAGTTACTGATGGAGGCTACTGTTTAATGGATGTGATACTTGAGCACAAATCAAGTAAGATAAGCTTCATGTTCTGCATTAATCGTGAAAATTCAGGGAAACTTGGCATAGAAATAACTGCATAATGTTTACATAGAGAAATGTAAAATTATATGCAGCAATTCTACGTATTTCAATAATTATATGGTCTGTTTTTTGTTTCATTCGGCAGGTTAATGGTAAAGGAATACTTTTCTCCAAAAACAGGCTCAAGAGGAAGAATGTTTTTAGCAGGGTATTTTCACAGCCAGAAAACTCTTTAAATGTAAAAATAATAAATAATATTTTTTTACTTCTTGTTTCCATACTTTTCATAGACCCTCTCCCAAACATAATCCAACTATTCAAATTTTATGCTTATTATTTAACGTGTAATATAATATTTGGGGTATTTATTGCAGACATTGACATTATATTTCTGAAATATTTCACAGGCTAATATAAGAACTCAATAACAAACAGTCATTTTGATAATAATCATTTTGATTGGTGAATGATATCCACCGCTGTAGCAAATTATTTTTTTACATTTCACAGACCACTGGACCGCATTTTTTAAACCTACTATGGATGTATGGATGGATGTTACTGAATTATAGGATGCATTATTTTTTCCGACCTGAATGTTGGTTTACATTTTGGGTTTAAAAAAACTACAATTAAATAATAATAATAATAATAAATAAATAATAAATAGATACATTTTAAAAAGGTTACATTTTGAAATCTGTTGTTTTTGTTGTTACCTGAGGTTATTTATTTGGTGAGGACCACACAATTGTTATTTAGGCCCTGATAAATAAAAACATAGAATTGAAAGAGGGTGTACTTTCATTTTCCCATGACTGTACAATTACATTCTCAGTATTCATGTTGGTTAAACATTCAAATGTCTATAAAAATCATTTCTGTTTACAGACTTGCTTGAAGAAAACATAAACAGATGTGCAGCAAATGATCCAGGAGAGGTCTGCTAGAGATAATAGCTATGCAACTTGATCCCTTTCAGTAGAAAAGCACAGAGGAAGAGATTTCACAAGGTGTTGAAGTCTTCACTGCTCTGATTCGCTCCATTGAGAGAAGTCAGGCTGAGCTGCTCGAGGTGATGGAGGAGAAGCAGAAAGCAGCAGAGAGGCAGGCTGAAGGACTCATTCAAGAGCTGGAGCAGGAAATCACTGTGCTAAAGAGGAAAGATTTACAGTTGGACCAGCATTCAAATGCTGAAAAATCTCCATTTTGTCTGTATTCTTTGTTTTATTGAATGGCATCTATGGCACACTGCAATGCTGAGGGATTTCTCCTCTCTCCTGCTCTACTGTAGATTTACTTCTCCATGTGAAGCCCTCAACACACCAAGAACTGAACTGAGATCAGTATTAACAATGATCTCAGTAGGGAGACTCTGGAAACATCTCTGTCTCATCTTCACAAAGAGCTCAACAATGAAATAGATAGAGAAATGCAAAGATTAATTTAACTATTGGTGTAAGTTTCATGTCAGCGTTGGTGGTGGGGATATACAGTATACCAAGCATTGTACCTCACCCATTGTATGATTTGGTGTTGGAAGGCAGTGAATAATAAGATTTGCGATTCTTAAAAAATGTCAAACATTTTCCGAAAAACATCACTATAGCTAAATTAAATCTGCCATTCTGCAATATTTCTAACAGAAAAAAACAGGATATCAAACAAAGGTCTATTAACAGCTGTGTAAGCACTGTGTATATACAGCAGAACTTTGAGAGGCAATGAGCTACACCTGCAATGTATAAGGCAACTGTATGAGAGCGTGTACTCGGAGCCTGGATGGGCAGCACTTCCTGTAGATTATCATGAGGGAGCTCAAGAAAAAGAGCACAGCACTGACACCCACTACTGTCATTATACTCATCTCTGAGAAGGGAAGCGCAGAGTCAAACTTCAGGCCGGTTATGGGTCTTTGTGTCAAGGATTGATCCCTACAGATAATAAATGATGACGATTTATATACAGGTATGTAGATCTATAAATTTATGTAGAGAAAATAAATGTAGGACTTATAAAAGAACAGTTTTTATGTGGTGCACAATACTGACCTGCATGGGGGTTCAGTGAGAAGTAGAAGTGAGGGGAGGGGCTTGTGCAGTGAAGTGGGAGGAGCTATATCATGGTAATAACACAATCGTTTGTCAGGGCAGAAAACGGCACCCCGATATCCAGACACCTTAAGAAATAAAAGAACATACAAATGAATGTACGAATGTCACTGACATCATCGTCAACAAGGGACAAAACAAGTTTTTAGGAATTTGTGTAAAAATGTTAACAAGACTTTCTATGTATGACAGCTACCAGGGCTGTGTTAAGTTTATAGCTAGACACATTATCATTTTGTCTGACCTGTTCTGTGAAGACCAGCACTGAAAATTAATCATTGTGCTAGAAAAAAAAAAAGAACTTTGTATTCTGATAAGACTTTGAAAATACCTTGATGCTCCTCCCAGGAGGGCAGTCCAGCCAATCAGAACCCATTACCTGGATCTGGTACCTGTTCTTTCCAGTGCACCTGTGCCTGTAACAGCGGCCTGATACAGAGGCGTTGAAGGAGAAATGATCCTATAAAATTAATTACATAATAAATGTTAACGTAAGACATTAGTTTCAATTTTAAATACAATTTAGCTTTGAAAAGATGCCTTTGTACCACTCTGATAATGTTTGAGAGAAAACAACGGCTGTCTGAGTGAAAAACTTCTCCACTCCACACCTCTGGTGCATTCTCTTCTTTCCAGCATTCACTCTGTTGGAGAGAAACAAGAGCAGGAGTCAAATGTTAAAGTAAACAGAGCTTAAAAATGTTAACAAGGACAAATAGGTGTAGAAGACTTACACCATTGGCTAACGGTTTGTAAATTCGACAGCCCTCCAAATACTCATCACTCTGGCACACCGCCTTGTGGAGGTGAAGATAATGGCAACCAAATCCACTGAGAGCAAAAAATAGTTATTAAATATCCATAGATTATACAGTATACTGTATGTATATAAGATTACAGTGTGACTGAATCATTTCAATTCAGCTCAGCTATAGTAGAATCCCTACATAAACAGATACAATATCAGTACAGAATTGCTGAAGAAAGTAAAAGTACCTGCCAGAACAGAAGAAGGGCGAGGACCTCTTACAGGCGGAAACAGACCCAAAGACAGCACCTTCATCTACCAACCGAGCAAATGCATAGATTTTGAGATCATCTTTTTTTTTTACTTGCATCTATGCAGTGCAGTTCATAAATAATTCTATCATTTATTTTATTTATTCCTCAATTGAAATGTCAGCAATTAGCTGTTAGCTAATTACCAGTGGGAGATTCTGGGAGCAGCTTGGGAGAGTGGGGCCTTAACGCATGTTTCTTCTAAGACACATAAAGCCACCATATCTGCTGCTCATTAAACAACACAGGACAGCTGGATGCACGTATAGGAGACTCTTTACACACTATTCCAGCACATGATAATTTGAAAAATATTATATCCATTTTTGAAAATATTCTTCCGTCAGAGGCGGCTGTCTTCTGTGATCTGCCAGATTGTCAGCTATTTCTAAGCTCGCCAGAATGTTCTTGCTTCTTAACTGATACTAAACAATTGACTTAAAAAGATGTGGGTTCTATATAATTCCCTAATGTAAATACTCCCAAAATAAATCTGACAGTCTCATTTTATCCTCTTAGTGAATGAGCCAGAAACAAAACTACAAAAATTCTGGTACTTCTTCTCTATGCCCATAATAGATACTAAGCCAGTCTTACTCTCTCCCCAAAGCAAGTTCTGGGTTTGGGTGAGGTTTACTGAGTACCAGCCGGTGTCCTGGAAGGCAGAGAGAGTGATCACGTCAATCCGGACCAGAGCCGGTTCTGCCAACATGGCTGTCATAATGGACCCCTGCAGAACTCGAGCCTCCCAGTGTGAGGAGAAACCATGAGAATCAGCATCCTGGGGGTGATTTCACAAACATGAGGTAGTTTAAACTATGCCTTGTTCAATATTTTAGCTTAAATGGTATGTGGGTATGTTATACCTGATTTTCTAATGGCGCTCCCAGGTCATGTGTGGTGTTGAGGTGTGTGTGTAGAGCCTTAATCACATTAGGAGTGTAGAGCCTCATCTGTCCAGACTCATCAGTGTAAATCACCTGACCATGAGAGGAGTCCATGCCCACTAAATAGCCCCAAAACACTATTACTGCTATACACACACGGCATTCACTACTGTACACAGTAGTAACAGTAACCACTAAAATACATTTACTAAATAAAATGCACTGTTTATAGTTTAGTTAATAATCAATATTTTAAAAACTTACTCTGGGAAGAGAGGGAACGGTCTGTCCACTTGCTGAAGAGTTCTTTACTGATACCCAGCACATGCAACAACTCATGGATCACAGTCTGTCAAACAATGTAGGGAAAAATATTAAACACAACTTGCTCATAGTTCTGATTCTCATTTAGGTCACCCACACATCCACATACACAGATACCTGCACCATGTGTTCATGACTGAAACCGTCAATGCTGAGTGGCTCCCTGCAGATGACCATAACGCCAGCCACTGGTCGTCCATCCGAGTTACTCTGACAATGAGCTGAATAGGCCAGCACACTAGACTAAGAGCAATAATTAGTCATTAATTAAAGTCATCAGAACTCATGATGCACCGCGCGTGTGTGTGTGTCTGTGTGTCATATATATAATATATATATATATATATATATATATATATATATATATATATATTATATATATATATATATTAGTCTTAGTCAAAAGTCTTAGGCACCCAATTTTTTTGTACTAGCTGTGTTATAGATTTTTATTTTATGACTTCTACATTATGGAGTCAGTACAAAAACATTTTAGATTTCTCAACATTAGTTTTCCAGCCAAAAATTAAATGTTACAGAAAAATGTTTGTATGTCAGTAAAGAAAGAAGAATATTGTGTATGAGACACTTTTCAGAAAAATAAAAAAAAAAAAGCATAATGAAGCCTGCTGGGTTTTGCTGCAAAAAAGCGAGTGCGACAGTCAAAGTCTCCAGAAGAACCATGGCTGTTTCTGCAAGATGCTCAACTCAACTTACAGCTTATTTCCTCATAAAGCTGCACTAACTCTACCTGAAAATACTTTAAGCAAAGTGTCATCACACCAATTAATTACTATGTTTCACAGACAAGTCATAATAAAAGTTCACTGTTTAAGCTGTTCTTTGCTGTTTTTGTGTGTATTTAAACTGTGCAAGTTTAACTTATAAGTCTGACCTATAACATAATGAATGTAACTTTATCCCCCCAACATAATATGAGGTTTAAGACACAGGGATCTCTGGTCCCTCCACCTAACCCAATTTTTCAGCCCCCTAATCTTCTCATGGTGAACACTACAGATTTTGGAAATTGTCTCAAAGCAGCTTTACAAAACATAGAAACAGATACAGATTTTAAGTGTGTGAATTTATCCCTAGTGAGCAAGCCGATGGTGGAGGTGGCAAGGAAAATCGATGATATGAGCAAGAAATCTTGAGAGGAACCAGACTCTAAAGGGAACCCATCCTCATCTGGGTAACAACAGATTGCCTACGCACTTGGTATAGGCTATAGTGTTTCAAGTCTTCAGCAAATAATGATACACTTAAAGTGATACATGTTTTACAACCTAAAATCATAATTTTACTTTTGTACTAGTAAAATAAACGCTTAATCATTACACAAAGAAAGATTATCTTGGTCTTAGTCCAATAGAAAACACAACCACTGCTTACATCAGCTCTGCATTTATCAGTGCTTTCAGTTTTCATGTAGAGAAGGACATCCGTGTCAGGAAGTCCCACCCCATCTGGTTTTATCACCTTCAGGTCGGGCTGGTCAGGATGAGGGTAAACAACACAGCCGCTCAGGTGGTCATCTGGGATCTGTCAGTCAACACGTGGAGAAAGGCCTGAGCACACAGTTTCTATAAAAAAAATATTAATAGGTATAAAATGCTGACTTACAGTCACACCCAGACAGCTCTCAGTCTGGTAGTTATCACTGGCTCTGCCACACCTGAGGAGTGTGATACAATGCACAGGGTAATTATAATTTTTTTTAAATCTGAGAATGTGGTTTAAATATGGAACGCAACTTTCGTTTACATAGTATAGCACAATAAAATAACAAATATTCTATGTAATTCAGAATATAGAGCAGAAATTTACAGTCAAACACTGAAACAGAGAACGGCAATCAACAGCAGATGTTCTTTGAAATAAATCATAAACCAAAACAGCCAATATTAATTAGATACCGAAAAGGAGAAGAAAACTGACTTGTTGAAGTTGGCAGAGCTGCTGTTCCTCCAGATGAAGCGGCAGTACTTATTGATATCTCTGTTCAGCAGCAGCTTCTTGCTGGCCCTCCATACTGTAGACCAATCAATAACACTCATGTAAATATTAATTAAAAGCTCTGTAATTGCACATATTCTGTTTAAATCCTAAACTAAACTGGTCTTCTTATTTTCAATAAGAACAACATAACTGGTCCAACCAGGTGCTATAAGTAACTATGTACAATGTGTAGGTGAAAGGTGATGATTAACAATTAAATAAAAACAGAATCTATTAATCTAAACCATTCAGCCATTTTGATGTATGTTTATTTTGATTCTTTTATTTTTCATGCTAGCTACAAAGCTAATGTTGCTAACAAGTACGGGAAGTGAATGGACTCCAGTTAGGCATTGAGCAAACTCTACTCAAAAGTTGAGTTGTTCATTAACTTAAACTGGATTGTTTTTAACAACCTCTTACTTATAAAGACACACAAAAATATATAATAGATAGTAGCAGCCATCTTAAAACCAAATTAATTTGTATTTATTTATATATGTACACATTTTTAATACTGACATTATGCTATCTTGTAAAAGTGTGTATGAGTAAACTAGAGCTGCAATAACTAATCGATAAAATTGATAATAATCGATTATGAAAATCGTTGTCAACAAACCTCATTATCAATTAGTTTGTCTGCGCGTTATACATTTATTCATTATGTTACTTCTGTTCCAAAAGCACGCTCCGGAGAACATATTCAAAACATATTCAAATGAGATGTTTTAAAATAAATCAGTTTGTTTTTTTGTAAAAATCAGGTAGCTGAGCTGACAATCATTCATTGATGGATTTATTTTGTATTTATTTACAAATGAAATGATAATTTGCAAAAACCTATAAGTGGTAGACAAATTCAAGTGTTGCATTGATGGATAAAATAAACTAAGGATAATTCGGAGAGTCAAATTAAATGTCACACCAACAGTAAAATGTAAAAAATTAAATCTTGAAATGTTGATTCAATTTTAATGTTAATATTATAAATGTTAAATATTAATAAAATAAAGCAACATATATGGAAATGACTGTTTAATATATAGCCTATAGTTGTTGTGAAGTGAGGGAGTCTTTTGTGGATTGTTTGAAATATGCTAAAGGTCCAAAGCTCACAAAAGGTTGAGAACCACTGGTCTAGTGTATGAATTTTAGAAAGGTAATATAGTCTCAAATGGAACACATTAGGTTTTTTTTTACTGACATGAAAGTTCGCCCCCCACAATCTGATTAATCAAAAAAAATAATCTGTCAACTAATCGATTATGAAAATAATCGTTAGTTCAGCCCTAGAGCAAACACATCTCTCTTTCAATGTGAGTGTATGATGAATTGAAACTAACCCTGAACATATAAGCTTCTATTCCTTGTGAGCTAAAACTGTTGTGTGTGTGTGTGTGTGTGTGTAAATGACTGCTTTAAATCTAGACACAGACACACAGAAGCAATACCTGAGAGTAATTTGGACACCGTGCTGATTGCATCACTGACAGCTGCTTCTAATCTCTTTGTTTCCCACTGTGAGAGGATGGGGCTCTCTCTCATCCATGTCTTAATCCTAATTGGCTGTGGGGTATCAGTAACTTTAATCTTATCCCTAGCCATCCTTTTAGATCTTTGAGGTGGAGAATATTGTGATATGGCATTCTGATGGTTCTGGACATGAGTCAGCCAATCTTTTTGTTCATTGACAGACACCTCACTCTTCACATCATCATCTTTGAAGGCCCAATCAGATGAGCGTGGTTGATTGTCTGGTGGAGACAGCACCTGTATCGAACTTTGTACCTCGTCAAAGATGCACTTTCCCCACACACACAGCACCAACAGCAGAAGAAAAAGAATGGGCTTTGGAAAAGACATCATCTGGAAGCTTTGTATAATGTGCAGAAGTTTAAACTGTAACACTGGTGCAGTGGTTTTGCGCTCGTTATATTCCTCATCCAAGTTGTAAATCCCTATTCAGAAGCATGAAGCAATCAAATCTATTAAAGAAAATCACAATGTTGAGCATATATTTATGCATATTTTAAACAATAATAAAAAGCACATAATTAGTCCCAACCCAGTAGTTAAGAGTTGAGTTTCTTGCCAACAAATATTTAAATAACGTGATTAAAATAAGTTTGGAATTAATATCAAAATAACTAATGCTGGACAAAGATTAATGACAGTATATCTTGTATCAAACATATACAGTTGTGCCCAAAAGTTTGCATATCTTGCACAAGACAAGATTATATCTGAATTTATAAAAAAAAATTACCCCATTCAAAAGTTTACACACCGTTGATTCTTAATACTGTATTTTGTTATAATAACAATATACACCAATCAAAAAGTTTACATCCCCCTGGCTCTTAATGTATCATGTTGCCGTCTTGAGCATCAGTGAATGTTTGCACTTTTTGTAATAGTTGTGTATGAGTCCCTCAGTCGTCCTCTGTGTGAAAAGATGGATCTCAACATCATATAGTCACTGTTGGAAAGGGGTTACATATGCAGAAGAGTAAAGTAAAAAATGTAAAATGTAACGTGTAAAGAATGTGCAGGACCTGGAGGATTTTTCTGAAGAACAGTGGGGAGTTTAACTGCTCAGGACAAACAAGGGACTCATGAACAACTCTCACAAAACAAACACAGTCATGGATCATCCAGGTAACGACACACAGGATTAATAATCAAGGGTATGTAAACTTTTGTACGGGGTAATTTTCAGAAATTCAGCGATTATCTTTATCTTTTATAATCTGTAAACATCCATTATGTGAAATAGCTTATTCAGGAGATAAAATAAAAAATAAAAACATAATTTTAATGATCCCTTTTATTTTGTTAACAGTAACTGTATAGCCAGTATTTAACAGTTGTCTTGACTGAATAAATATTCCACTGAATTATTCTTTGACGTTTTAAAACTGAAACCATTTTTGTAAAGCAGTGTGAAACTGTATTGCATCATCATTATTATTGTAATCATTATGCCATGCTATAATTTTCATTTGTCTCAAACTGTAGTTTTGAAACTGGAGCTTAGCCCTGCTGTCCTTTAACCCCTGTTAACCCTTGTACCCACCATTATTCACAACTGATGTTTCCTTATTGTTTCACACTCATACACAGTAACAGCCTAAAAGAATAAGATTTTAAAATGATGGTACATTTAAAATAGACTTTGATAAGTAAATCATAAGAACAGATGGAGCTGACCTGTATCAGACGTCCTCGTTTAAAATCACTGGAGACTCCACCATGTGTTTTCATTCCTCATGTATCCTCTCTTTATCATTGTATGCTTCGTCTGGACCACTGCTGCTCTTGACCAAGGTGTGAGAAAGAAAATCTGACAGAGAGCACAAGGACAATAGAGGCTTTGATGTGTAAATAACACATTATAACACCTCTTCACTAGTTTCAGTGGAACTGTCCCTCTCAGTGCTTCTTTAACTGAAAGTCCTCCCAATCATGCCAGGAAAAAGTTCAAAAGCACATAAGGAGCTATAAACTGAATTCATTAAAACACAATAATAATGACCCTGCGATGGACTGGCACCCCTGTCCAGGGTTGTACCCGGCTTGTGCCCGGTGCTTCCTGGGATTGGCTCCAGGTTCCCCGTGACCCTGAAAAGGAGTAAGCGGTGAAGATGGATGGATGGATGGACAAAATAATGACAACACAGTCATAAAAGTGCAAATGATTTATTCATTGTGGTTTTCTAGATCTTTCAGCATATATACGGTGAAACACATCCTAAGAAATTCATCAAAATCGTTCTTTTTTTTTCTCCATTCCAAACCACAAATTTCTATTGCAATCACCACTGGCGAAACGTTACACAGCGAGTCCCTTCAATACATTCAGTAATTAAAAACAATATCAACATGATAAAAAGAGGAGGGGGTGGGGATTCATAAGAGCAAGTGCAAAAGATGATTATAGTTATGGCACTCGTGTTTCTTTCACTGTTTGCTGAGCCAAAAGCTGAAATTAGAAGAACAAATAGAAGAAATTGTTTTAATTGTCATTAAAGTAAGGTGAAGTATTTCAGGTCAGTGGTGCGAATAACTGCCTCAGGCACCAAGAAGGATTGTCTCAACTGACTGACTACATTTACACACACACACACACACACACACGTGTTCTTGCCATGCAATGATCTATACATGGCCTGGATAAAATTTAAATCAAACTGAGGCGTAAACGTTTGCATGTGTGTGTTTGGCCTTCATGTGCAAGTACATACATACAGTCACATAGTTTCTAGTGATCTATAGGAAGCTCTATCAAAGGCACTTCTAAAGAATACACACAGCAATGTGTATAGCAGTATCACACACACACACACACACACACACACACATACACACACACATACAAATATATACATACGTACAAATGTTAACTAATTGTAAAGAATAAGCCATATAGCATGGTGCTGTATATTTTGCCCAGGGTAAAACACAGGACATGCCGTTTCAATGAGTGTGTTTACATGTACAAAATAATCTGATAATTGCAACAAAAACAAAAAAACGAATGATTTGCAAGCTCTTAAATAATTTCATAATCTGAAAAATAGCTATAGGTCTGCACCAGCCACTAAATAACAGAATTTAATTTACTAGCACGGCTATAAGCAGTGACTATTTATTTTGCAGTTCATAACGTTGCAAATTTCACAGAACGCTGTCAGTCCTTGAGCTGTTTCCATTTTCAGTCAAAAGGTACATGCATCATCTACTAAACCTAACAGTTTCCACACATACACGTGGAAAAATTAAAGATATCAGCTTAATGGTATACATGCTCTATATAACAGACTAATGGGCTAAAATCCAGGCATAGATGTCCTCTTGACTCTAATTTATGATAGTGTAGTGTGCCGTCTGCACAACCACTTAAATACACTGAAAGAAGATGACGTCAGCTCGTGCATGTAAACACACTCATTAAAGAGACGGCCAAGGAAGATTTTCTGTGCAACATTTCTTCCATCTCTGAGTAAGTGCACATCGAACAAGCACAGAGACTAAAGTCTTTGACACATTCATCCAATACTTGACACGTTTAAGTCAGGAAAGTTAACCTATCCATGTGAAATAAGGCACCTTGCCAGCACAGACTGCAGACACGATGCCGCTTACATGCTGAGATCATAATTTAGAGGTGAAAAAACAGGGAGGAAGTGAGAAAGACGAGAAAAGTGAAAGAGAGTGCAGTTCATTTCAGGTCAGCATGGGCACATCATCCTCAGAGGTCGTGTCATCGGAAAGAGGGATCAGTAGCACTTCGTCTTCTGAGGAAGAGCAGGAAAAAGACGGGGAAGATGAGAGAGGAAGTGCGGTAGGGGAAGACAAATGTCTGAAACGAGATACTTAGCCCCAGAGAATGGAAGAGAGAGGCCAGGAGGGGCTGCTGGGGGCAACAGCGACAGGTGGGGTCTGGCGTGTTTCTGGAGGATCAGCTGGCTGGAGGGAAGGTGGAGTTGTTGGAAGTGTGTAGGAAGAGGGAGGAGGAGGAGGGGGGGGTAAGAGGAGGTGGTGCGTCTGCTTGTTGTTGTTGATCTGTTTGTTGGGACAACCCCAACTTTTGTGGCAAAGGCTGATCAGAGGTTTCTCTGGGCACCGAGAGCCTGGAGGGCGGACTGTCTGGACTCCTGGCCTGTAGGAGCAGCTTCTGTCTGCTGAGTGGTGGAGCCCGTGGTCTGGGAAGATCTAGAGGATGGTCTGGAAATTAGGCCCCACCCTACGCTGCGCCGCCGGACAAACCCGTGGTCTCGTCGCCGGGGAGGAGATGTTGTCCTGTCTGATGAGCTGAAGCAGTCCTCTCAGAGAAAGTGATGTGGGCTGAGAAGCGGGAAGAAGAAAAATAACAAATTAGATAAACAAATGCAAAAAACAACAACCAGAAGCAACAAAGTACATATAATTTAAAAAAACTCAAAGTAATTAATATAATTTCATAGACATTT
>CM022756.1:25624-48124 GCA_012411365.1 Ameiurus melas
CTCAGTTACGCTGCTTGTTAATTAATTAAAATTTAAAATCATAAATCAAGCTCGCTCGAAAAGTGTTCCAGGAGAACCTAAAACGCTGTAA
Source organism: Ameiurus melas (assembly GCA_012411365.1). Lineage (NCBI taxonomy): Eukaryota > Metazoa > Chordata > Actinopteri > Siluriformes > Ictaluridae > Ameiurus > Ameiurus melas. The sequence goes on from CM022756.1 coordinate 25,716, forward strand.
CGGCTTGTTTCTTTTCCTTTTTTCCAAAACTTTTTTTGAACTTTGCTTAAAAACTGAAGGAAAGTATTACATTAATTTATATTCTTGGTTAGACTTAAAATACACATTACTTTAAAAGGTAAAATATAAAAAGGTGTAAAAATTTGACACTAGTTAAAAAATCTAAATTTAACTAAAACTTAGGAAAAATATTCCACTGACCTTGTTTCCCCATGAAAACACACCTTACTTTATCACCCCAACATCTAAGAGAGAGATAAAAACATTAAAATTGGACAGTAGTAAATAAGCCACACTATTTAAGGACAACCAAAAATCCACAATTAGACACTAAAAGGAATTCAAAACAATACAATCACCGGAGTCCATCAAACCTTCTGTGGATTATTTAAAATTATCAAATCATGGTTTGCTCTGAAAGAAACGCACTGGACAGTCGCCACACGCTGACGCAAACGCACTGGTCCGAGGTTTTGGTCGCCCGCGTCCCCATAATTATCAACACACCCTGCACAGCATACACGGGTAGAGAGAGCACCCTTCTATGGGAACATGGGCAGATATGATGGCTACGAGCCCCACGCCATACACACACAGGGAGAGGGAATGCCCTCCTATGCACATGGTCAAACACCGGTGACCACAGGGGAAACAAAACACACATCCCAAACCCAACACCGAGGCCTAAGCACCTGGATGACCTTGAAACTTTGTCACCAAGACCCGTCTCCTGTTCAAAAATCATCAAATTGGTACACCACAAAATAATATCAGCTCAGGAACAGCCTCCTGCCATTAAAAATAGAAAAGACACATTGTCAGAGGTCATCAAACCTGCTCTGCCAAACCCACCTATTACACTCTCCCTCATACAGGGCAATGCAAAAAATTGGGCATACACCACAATGCTGATTCTCAAAACCACTAACAGTGATACACTAGTGCGTAAGAAACAAAACAAATTGCATCACCTTCCTCCAGGGATTGGGAAAAATGCTTCAACACTGCCATCGCGGTGGGCAAAACGAGGTATTGGCAAAAGACTCAAAAAGCAAAACTGTGCATGAGGCTCTCACAAGCTGGTGGAAGAGACGCGGCAAACGGTCCTTCCTCCCACCGCATCCAGGTGAGAGGAGAGAAGAGTCTGAGACCCTTAATCCCTCCCCCCTACCCTCCTCAACCACAAAATACAATCGGGCTAGAACGATAACGGTACAGGCACCTCAGACACACAGAGGACGCAAAACAATCTCGCCTCTTAATGTCCAATACCACGTCTCTACGATGACCGGCACCCGCTGCACGAGTGGTCCCCCGCTAGGGAGGAGGACCCAGACGGGTATACGGACACCTCCGCGATCTCCTCCCTCCCCAAAAGCAACGCACCCCTAAGCCGCGCCCCAACCCCTGTGTCAGAGAGGAGGACGACCTCTGCCCCTCTGGAGGACCAAGGAGAAGCATGCTCAAGAGAATATCACTACACCAGAAGTGACTCTGGAGCCCGGAGAGTGTGCAAGAGAATGTCACTGCACAGGGGTGACCTCGAGTCCCAGGCGGAGTAGAGGAAGGTCACGACACTGGAGGTGACGTTGAGCCCTAGCACTGTCACTGGAGCCTTGAGACAGCCACACAGGCCCTTCTATGTTGGCTCGCCCGCCACCCGCAATGTGACGTGACGCACGTAAACGCACCCAAAAACATATCTCGACCGTAGATAGATCTCTGACCCTGACGGTCCAAGAAAATTCCTCATTCTCGGGGACTCCAATTCGTCCAGGATGCCGCCTTTCAAGAACGACCTACAGATCGAGAGCTACCCGGGGCTAAGCTTACAACATGTGAAACAGATACTAGACAAAAAACAAAGCCTCTACCCTACACAGAACACGCCATTCTGTTCTTTGGGCATCAATGGCAGACTAAACAACGCTCAAGAAACTGCCATCAAGGACTGCAGGCGCTTATTGAGAACGGCTAAAGAAAATTCCTCTGGCACAGATCTGGGTGCCAGTGGTGAATTTTCTTCCCCAAGCTCCCCACCAACGGAAAGGGACCATTTGGATATCCTCAACTGCTACATCATCAGAAACCATAAACACATTCCTGCCCCTACCCGCCCTCACTTAGACCCAACCCCACCTGATCCACTGGACGCATGGATACGTAGGCTCAAGTACATGCCCCGACATTGGCTGCAATATTTAAAATAGATATCTCCCAAGAGCCTCGTATACAGGAGGGGAATAGCCTGAGAAAAGATAAAAAGAGAAAGAGAATGGTGGGAATGGACGGACTGGTGGGGGAGAAATGCAGGGAGTAAGTTTATATAAGATGGCTAGTAGCACAGTGGTAGGGCCCACCCTGACTCCAGCCCTAACCCTAACCTTAAGCCTAAACCTAACCCCAAACCCAACCCTAAACCTAACCCTAACCTAACCCTAACCTAAGCCTAGCAACCCTAACCTTAATCCTAACCCTAACCCTAACCCTAAACCTAACCCCTAAGCCTAACCCTAACCCTAAGCATAACCCTAAGCCTAACCCTAAGCGCCAACCAGAACCCCAACCCTAATCAGCCTGCGTCTCATGCTTGCACTTGGGCCTCACTGCTCCTTTCTTCCCCACAGCCTGTTCATCTAAATCATTTCTTAATCAAAAAATAACCCAAATAAGGAAATCAAACAGAAAATTTAATCAAAAAAGAGATTAAAACCTAAATGGAGAATTAAATACATAAATAAATAAACAAATAGGCAAAACCACAGCATCTAAGTGGAAAACAATAAATTAATTAATATGACTATGGGTTCTAAATTTACACAAAAACAATGCAAACACCTATGCCAATACACATTAAAAATAATTGAAACCTAAATGGAGAAATAAATTATTAGTGGAAAACGCTCATTTAATAAATAATACAATTAGTTTAAAATTTAATAAAAAAAAACAACAAAAGCCCATTACAGAGACCACAAAAAAAACATGGGAAAGCCTCCCATGGGCCCATTCAAATTTAAACAGAGTCCCTCCCCTATAGTATAAAAAGGACAGTTGGAAGAGCTAACAGCTCATTCACTGCTTTCAGCTCTGGAGAGAAAGACTGTAAACACTTCTAATACTTTTGATGCTCAATTCATTTGTTAATTAATTACAAAATTTTAAAATCATAACAAGCCTGCCTGAAGAAGGTTCCAGGAGAACCTAAACGCTGCAACGCTTGTTTCTTTTTTTTCCAAAACTTTTTTTGAACTTCTTGCTTAAAAACTGAAGGAAAGTATTCCATTAATTTATATTCTTGGTTAGGACTTAAAATACACATTACTTTAAAAGGTAAAATATAAAAAGGTGTAAATTTGACACTAGTAAAAAAATCTAAATTTAACTAAAAACTTAGGGAAAATATTCCACTGACCTTGTTTCATGAAAACACACCTTACTTTATCACCCCAACATCTAAGAGATAAAAAACATTAAAATTGGACAGTAGTAAAAAGCCACACTCATTTAAGACACACCAAAATTCACAATTAGACACTAAAAAGGAATCAAAACAAATACAATCACCGGAGTCCATCAAACCTTCTGTGGATTATTTAAAATTATCAAATCATGGTTTGGCCTGAAAGAAACGACTGGACAGTCGCCACACGCGACGCAAACGCACTCATGGCCGGGGTGTTGGCCCGCGTCCCCATAACTATACGACCAGACCCAGCATACACGGGTAGAGAGAGCACCCTTCTATGGGAACATGGGCAGATATGATGGCTACCGAGCCCCACGCCACACACAGGGGAGAGGGAATGCCCTCCTATGCGCACATATGGTCAAACACGGTACCACAGGGGAAACAAAACACACATCCCAAACCCAACACGAGGCCTAAGCACCCTGGATGACCCTGACTTTGTCACCAAGACCCGCCTCCCGTTCAAAATCATCAAAATTGGTACACCACAAAATAATATCAGCCAGAACAGCCTCCTGCCATTAAAAAATAGAAAGACAATTGTCAGAGGTCATCAAACCTGCCCTGCCAAACGCATCACCTATTCACTCTCCCTCATTGAGGGCAATGCAAAAATTGGGCATACACCACAATGCTGATTCTCAAAACCACTACGAGGATATCACGGTACAAGAAATCAAAACAAATTGCATCACCTTTCCTCCAGGGATTGGGAAAAAATGCTTCAACACTGCCATCGTTGGGCAAAACGAGGTATTGGCAAAAGACTCAAAAGCAAAACTGTGCATGAGGCTCACAAGCTGGTGGGAAGAGACGTGGCAACGGTCCTTTCCTCCCAACCCATCCAGGTGAGAGGAGAGAGGAGTCTGAGACCCTTAATCCCTCCCCTACTCCCTCCTCAACCACAAAAACACACCGCTAGAACGATAACGTACAGGCACCTCGCATAACACAGAGACGGCAAAACAATCTCGCCTCTAACGTCCACCCACGGTTCTACGATGACCGACCCGCTGCACGAGTGGTCCCCCGCTAGGGAGGAGGACCCAGACGGCGATACAATGGACACTTCTCCACCATCTCCCTCCCCCCCCCAAAAGCACACAACGCACTCCTAAGCGGCGCCCCAACCCCTGTGTCAGAGAGGAGGACGACCCTTGCCGGCCCCCAGGACCAAGGAGAGCATGCTCAAGAGAATATCACTACACCAGAAGTGACTCTGAGCCCGGGAGAGTGTGCAAGAGAATGTCACTGCACAGGGGGTGACCTCGAGTCCCGAGCGCTGGGTGCAGAGGAAGGTCACGACACTGGAGGTGGACGCGGAGCCCCAGCACCGTCACTAGCCTTGAGACAGCCACAGGCCCTTCTATGCTAGGCCCGCCCGCCACCCGCGTGCAGGGTGACGCACTGAAGACCTCACCCAACAAAACATATCTCGACCGGTAGTTAATAACCCTCTGAACCCTGACGGGTCCAAGAAAAATACCCTCATTCCCGGGACCCAATCTGTCCAGGATGCCGACTTCAAGAACGCCACCTACAGATCGAGAGCTACCCGGCGCTAAGTTTACACATGTGAAACAGATACTAGACAAAAACAAAGCCTCTACCCCCACACAGAACACGCCATTCTGTCTTTTGGGCATCAATGGCAGTACTAAACAACGCTCAAGAAACTGCTATCAAGGGACCGCAGGCTATTGAGAACGGGTTAAAGAAAAATTCCTCTGGCACAGATCTGGGTGCCAGTGGTGAATTTTTCCCCCAGCTCGCCTCCCACCAATCCAGCGACCATTTTGGATATCCTCAACGCCTAAGCACATCATCAGAAACCATAAACACATTCCCGCCCTACCCGCCCGACTTTCAGACCTAACCCGACCTGATCCACTGGACGGCGGATACCGCCGCGCATATGCCCACATTGGCTGCAATATTTAAAATAGATATCCCCAAGAGCCTGCATACAGAGGGAATAGCCTTGAGAAAAGATAAAAGAGAAAGAGAATGGTGGGAATGGACGGACTGGTGGGGGGAGAAATGCAGTGGAGTGTTTACATAAGATGGCTAGGTGCATACAGGTTAGCGCCACCCTGACTCCAGCCCTAACCCTAACCTTAAGCCTAACCCTAACCCTAAACCTAACCCTAAACCTAACCCAAGCCTAACCCCAACCTTAAGCCTAAGCCTAACCCTAACCTTAATCCAACCCTAACCCTAACCCTAAACCTAACCCTAAGCCTAACCCCTAACCCTAAGTATAACCCTAAGCCTAACCCTAAGCCTAACCAGAACCCCAACCCTAACCCTAACCCCTAACCCTAACCCTAACCCTAACCCTAAAACCCTAACCCTAACCCTAACCCTAACCCCTAACCCTAACCCTAACCCCACCCTAACCCTAACCCTAACCCAACCCTAACCCTAACCCCTAACCCTAACCCTAACCCCACCCTAACCCCTAACCCTAACCCTAACCCCCAACCCTAACCCTAACCCTAACCCTAACCCTAACCCCTAACCCTAACCCCAACCCTAACCCTTAACCCTAACCCTAACCCCTAACCCTAACCCTAACCCTAACCCTCAACCCTAACCCTAACCTTAAGCCTAAACTTAACCCTAAACCTAACCCTAAACCCAACCCCAACCCTAAGCCTAACCCCTAACCCTAACCCTAACCCTAAGCCTAACCCTAACCCTAACCCTAAGCGCCAACCAGAACCCCCAACCCCAACCCTAACCCTAACCCCTATACTACCCTAACCCCAACCCTAACCCTAACCCTAACCCTAACCACCCTTCCAAATTATTAAATAGAAAAACAAAATATTAGCCTGCCATCGACAAAATAGAAAGACATTTGTCAGAGGTCATCAAACCTGCTCTGCCAAACGCCACCCTACACTCTCCTCCTCATCGAGGTAATGCAAAAAATTGGGCATACACCACAATGCTAGATCCTCAAAAACCACACCAAGACACAATGGTAGCAAGAAAACAAAAAACTGCAGCATTTTTCCTCCAAGGATTGGGAAGAATGCTTCAACACTGCCATCGTGGTGGGCAAAACGAGGTATTGCAAAAGACTCAAGGACAAAACTGTACAGGCTCACGGCACTGGGAGAGACGTGGCAAACGGTCCTTCCTCCCACCGATCCGGTGGAGCGAGAGAGGAATCTGAGACCCTCAATCCCTCCCCCTACTCCTCCTCAACCACAAAATACACCGGCCAGAGTGATAACGGTACAGGCACTGGAGCACACAGAGCGGCACAACCGGCTCTAATGTCCACCACGGTCTCTACGATGACCGACCCGCTGCACGAGTGGTCCCCTCAGGGAGGAGGACCCAGACAGCGATACGGACACTTCCGTCGATTTCCCGCCCTCCCCAAAGCACAACGCACTCCTAAGCGGCGTCCCAACCCCTGTGTCCGAGAGGAGGACGACCTCGTCGGGTCCGAGGACCAAGGAGAGCACGCCTAAGAGAATATCACTACACCAGAAATGACTCTGAGCCCTGAGAGTGGCAAGAGAATGTCACTGCACAAGAAGTGACTTCGAGTCCTGAGCGGCAAGAGAAAGTCACCGCATTAGAAGTGACCCCAGCCCGAGCGCCAAATGCAGGAGAATGTTCACGGCACTAGAAGTGACGTTGAGCCCCAACACTATCACTAGCCTTAGGACAGCCACACAGGCCCTTCTTTGCTTGGGGCCCGCCCTCACCCGGGCACGGTAACGTACGTGAAGACCGACCCAACAAACATATCTCGACCGTAAGAAAATCTCTGACCCTGACGGTCCGAAGAAAATTCCTCATTCTCGGGGACTCAATCTGTCCAGGATGCCGCCTTTCAAGAACGCCGACCTACAGATCGAGAGCTATCCGGGGCTAAGTTTACACACGTGAAACAGATACTAGACAAAAACAAAAGCCTCTACCGACACAGAACACGTCATTCTGTCTTTGGGCATCAATGGCAGACTAAACAACGTTCAAGAAACTGCCATCAAGGGACTGCAGGCGCTTTGAGAACGGCTAAAGAAAATTCCCTCTGGCACAGATCTGGGTGCCAGTGGTGAATTTTTCCCCCAAGCTCCCGACCAACGAGAAGGACCATTTGGATATCCTCAACGCCTACATCATCAAAAACCATAAACACATTCCGGCCCTACCCCGCCCGAATTTCAAACCGAACCCGACCTGATCCACTGGACGGACGGATACGCCGCAACATGCTCCGACATTGGCTGCAATATTTAAAATAGATATCCCCACGAGCCTGCGTCACAGGAGGGGAATAGAAATGTTATTATTCTGGCCAATAAATTCCACATCACACCCTCTCAACTCAGCCTTCTCGATAGAGGGACTCACGTTCATTCCGCCCGGGCATTACGGATAGGAAAACGACAGGTACACGCAATCCACACCTCCGACCTACAACAATACCACAGGAGACTTAAATTGGCAGCTTATTTCCACCAGGACACAGAAAACCACCCCCTCCTTTCACCCAAATCAGATTGGACCCCACCGTCAGACAAATTCCGCCCGAACTCCACACGCCGTCCAAGCGGATCTAAAACTTTTAAAAACATTTCATACCATCCCGAGAAGAACCTAACCTCACTACCCGGTGAAATGGACGCTCAGGCAACTGCAGAATAACGACCAGATTGTCATCAAACCTGCAGACAAGGGAAGTTCCATAGTAATCATGGACCGGGAACAATATTTATGGGAAGGTTATAAACAATTAAACAACCCCAAATACTACAGGAAATTGGAAAAGCCAATATACATGGACACGACACCTATGGTGAAGAAAATAATCCAAAACTTGTATGTAAAAAAATACCATCAACCAACAAAAATCCTACCTGTTAGGGGATGCGGAACCGAGAAGCAGGAGGTTCTACATGCCCCAAAAATACATAAAGACCGAGCTAAATGGAGCAGGCCCCATGAAATTCCTCCAGGGAGACCCATAGTGTCTGATTGTGGCAGCTAAACCTACTACACGTCGAATTCTTAGATCATTATCTCAATCCCTATCTATCGGCCACCCCAGCTACATCAAAGACACGCGACATTCGACACACAAGGTGAAAGAATTAAAAACCCAACCAAAAGCCATCCTTTTCACCATGGATATAGACAGTCTATACACTAACATTGACATCCAAGAGGGTATACAGGCGATAAAAACATATTTAAAAACACCCCCATGCCTCTCCAGGCCTGATTAAGAACTCATCCAACTCTTAGACATTAACTTAAACAGAAATGACTTTGAGTTCAACGGGGAATTCTTGCAGGTAAGCATACAGGCAAGAAATTCGCCCGTCACCCCGCCAATATTTTTATGGCAGAGTGGGAGGCTTCGCCCAGCCCGTTGCCACAAAAAACCTCTCCACTACTTCAGATATCTGGACGATGTCTGGGGATTGTGGACCCATCCGAAGAGGAGTTTAGGGAATTGAGGCCTTGCTAAACAACCACAATCCTTCCATAACACTAAAATCCACCGTCAGTCACGAGTCGGTAGACTTCCTCCCGACACCACGACGTACAAGGGTCGCAGACTCGATTGCCACTAACGGCTGGACGTCAAAGTATTCTTTAAGGAGACCGACACGCACGCCCTACTACACAAAAAGGAGCTTCCATCCCAAACACACTTATTCGGTCTGGTCAATGGCTCGGCTTTCCCAGAACAAGAGTCTGCAGGACCATCTGATCAGAGCTAAACTCCGTGCTCTCCACCAGGTAAAACCCAAACATCAAGGGAAATATTTTCACAACAAAGAATATGTCCAAAATAGGACAACGAAGGAAGTGTTCCGGCCTCACCGATCGGGCACCGTACACAGCAAAAATGCAGTTTACCTCATCACCTGCAAAAGGTGCGCAGCCCAATATGTGGGTGAGACGGGTAATACCATACTTGTCAGAATGACCCAACATAAACACAACATCCTGAAAGGAAAAGAAAAAATACCCACCTGGTCCGACACATTTCTGGAGCACGCATGGGACTCGTTCAGGGTCACGGTCCTGCAGGCCAATCCGCTGTGGTCGGCATACCCCAGAGGAAAAGAGCAGAGAAGATCTGGATTAACAGACTAGGCACAATACATCCACTAGGCCTGAAATGAGAAGTGAACCTAATTGAGTGAACGACATTGATGGCCTGTGCATGCAGGTTAGCGCCCAAACCTAACCTCTAACCTTCCTAAACCCCTAAACCTAACCTTTAACCTTCCTAAACCCCTAAACCTAACCTTTAACCTTCCTAAACCCCTAAACCTAACCTTTAACCTTCCTAAACCCCTAAACCTAACCTTTAACCTTCCTAAACCCCTAAACCTAACCTTTAAACCTTCCTAAACCCCTAAACCTAACCTTAACCCCTCCTAAAACCCCTAAACCTAACCTTAACCCCTCCTAAATCCCTAAACCTAACCTTAAACCCTTCCCAAACCCTAACCTTAAACCTTCCTAAACCCCTAAACCTAACTATACAAACCCAACCTAATTAAACCTTCCTAAACCCCTAAACCCAACCTTTAAACCTTCCTAAACCCCTAAACCTAACCTTAAACCTTCCTAAACCCCTATACCCAACCTTAAACCCCTTCCTAAACCCCTAAACCTAACCTTAAACCTTCCTTAACCCCTAAACCTAACCTTAAACCCTTCCTAAACCCCAAAACCAACCTTAAACCTTCCTAAACCCCTAAACTTAACCTTGACCCTTCCTAAACCCCCTAAACTTAACCTTGACCCTTCCTAAACCCCTAAGCTTTACCTTGACCTTTCCTAAACCCCCTAAATCTAACCTTAATCCTAACCCCTAAAACCTAACCCCTAATTCTAACCGCTAACCCAAACCCCAACCCTAATCGGCCCGTGCCTCATGCCGACAAAGAAACTCAACGGTTCACCATCTCCTTCTCACAATCAGTCTTCTCAGAAGTAACTCAGTACACTCCCAACTAACTCTACTATTAATTTAATCACAATCAGTAAGATTAGAAAAAATACACATTAGAATGCAATTAGCCAAAACAAAAATAAAAAAAACTTTTTTGGAAAAGAAACATAGACAAATACAAAAAGAATCACCTACAATTTTAATAATTAATCATTTAACAAATATAGAAAATGAAAACACATTAATTAGTAAATATATTTTTTTTGTAACACAGAGCTTTAATGCTAGGCGGCCATTTTGTGAAAAAGAAAGGCTCCTATTGGCCTGTTTGAATCGAGCCCCGCCCCATCACTGTGTTTACGTTCAAAACCTTCTGGAGGAGTTTCCACAAAGCTCTGAAAATCGCGGTTTGCCGTTGGCTGGGAGCCGTTGTCTTTCAACCCAAGAGGAAAGAAAAATGCCTATTGGCTAGTTTAAATTGAGTCCCCCCCCACCCTTTAAAAGGGACAACCGAAAGGCAAACGGCCATTCATTGCTCCAGACTTAGAGAGAAAGCTTCTAAACAACCATCTGCGCTTTAAAATCTACTAATTTTGATTCTCCATCCACTTATTTTCTTTATTTTTATCATTTGATTCATTTTGAATACTTTTTTGTTTTTTTCTTTCACAACAAGCCCCCCCCCTGAAGAAGGCTTCTGAGTGAACCGAAACGTTGCAACGGCTTGTTTCTTCCTTTTTTCCCAAAAATTTTTTTTTGAACTTTGCCTGAAAAACTAAAGGAAAGTATTCCATCAATTATATGCTTTATTGAATTGAAATACACATTGCCTTAAAAGGTACAGTGATACAAACTGAATACTACTTAACCCTTTTTTTTCCCCAACAATATATTAAAAAAATATAAAAGGTCCAAATTTGATTTCAGTAAAAACCCACATTCACTCAATAACCAAAACTAAATAAGAATTCCACTTACCTCTTTCATTGTTCGAAAAAATACGCCTCACTTTATCACCCCGACACAAAAAGAGATAAGAACATTAAAATCTAACATCACTGAAAATCCACATTCATCTAAAACACCAAAAAATCACCAAAACATGGTTTGCCGGAAGAGACGCATGGACAGTTGCCACACGCGACGCAAATGTACCGTCCGGGGTTTGGTCGGCCCATGCCGCACACTTATCACGATCCCATACAGCGTGGTACGGAGTAAGAGAGCACCCTTCTATGGGAACATGGGCAGACACGGTGTCTACCGAGCCCCACGTTACACACAGGGAGAGGGAATGCCTCCCACGCGGACATGGTCAAACACGGTGCCCACAGGGCAGCAGTGCAGGCGCACCGCAGTGAATTCCGTCAATGGTCTGGCAGACCACAGTTTTCCAAACCCGGCCCTCCCGGACCCGAACGTTCATGTCTCGGCCCAAAGCCTTTAACGAGCGATCACGTCAGTGGGCACAGGATGGAGCCGCACGGCGCCCATACAAAAAACAAAAACACACATCCCAAACCCAACACAAAAACACACATCCCAAACCCAACACGAGGCCCAAGCACTCGGATGACCCTGAATTTGTCACCAAGACCCGTCTCCTGTTCAAAATTATTAAATTGGTACACCACAAAATAATATTAGCCAGGAACAGCCTCCTGCCATCGACAAAATAGAAAGACATTTGTCAGAGGCATCAAACCTGCTCTGCCAAACGCCACCACACTCTCCCTCATCGAGGGTAATGCAAAAAATTGGGCATACACCACAATGCTGATCCTCAAAAACCACTACGAAGACACACTGGTACAAGAAACAAAAAACTGCAGCATTTTTCCTCCAAGGATTGGGAAGAATGCTTCAACACTGCCATCGTGTGGGCAAAACGAGGTATTGGCAAAAGACTCAAGGACAAAACTGTGCATGAGGCTCACGGGCTAGTGGGAGAGACGCGTGGCAACGGTCCTTCCTCCCAACGATCCGGGGTGAGACGAGAGAGAATCTGAGACCCTCATCCCTCCCCTACTCCTCCTCAACCACAAAATACACCGCCAGAGTGATAACGGTACAGGCACTCGTACACACAGAGCCGGCACAATCTCGGCCTCTAATGTCCACCACGGTCTCTACGATGACCGACCCGCTGCACGAGTGGTCCCCCGTTAGGGAGGAGGACCCAGACAGCGATACGGACACTTCCGTCGATTTCCCGCCTCCCCAAAAGCACAACGCACTGCGCGGCGTCCCAACCCCTGTGTCAGAGAGGAGGACCGACCCGCCGGTTCCGAGGACCAAGGAGAGCACGCTCAAGAGAATATCACTACACCAGAAATGACTCTGAGCCCTGAGAGTGTGTGCAGAATGTCACTGCACAAGAAGTGACTTCGGAGTCCTGAGCGCGCAAGAGAAAGTCACCGCATTAGAAGTGACCTCGAGTCCCGAGCCGAAATGCAGGAGAATGTCACGGCACTAGAAGTGACGTTGAGCCCCAACACTGTCACTAGCCTTAGGACAGCCACACAGGCCCTTCTTGCTTGGGGCCCGCCCTCACCCGGGCACGGTAACGTACGTGAAGACCGACCCAACAAACATATCTCGACCGTAAGAAAATCTCTGACCCTGACGGTCCCGAAGAAAATTCCTCATTCTCGGGACTCCAATCTGTCCAGGATGCGCCTTTCAAGAACGCCGACCTACAGATCGAGAGCTATCCGGGGCTAAGTTATACACGTAAAACAGATACTAGACAAAAACAAAGCCTCAACGACACAGAACACGTCATTCTGTCTTTGGGCATCAATGGCAGACTAAACAACGTTCAAGAAACTGCCATCAAGGGACTGCAGGCGCTATTGAGAACGGCTAAAAAAGAAAATTCCCTCTGGCACAGATCTGGGTGCCAGTGGTGAATTTTTCCCCCAAGCTCCGACCAACGAGCGGGACCATTTGGATATCCTCAACGCCTACATCATCAAAAACCATAAACACATTCCGGCCCTACCCGACTCCGAATTTCAAACCGAACCCGACCTGATCCACTGGACGGCGGATACGGCCTGCAACATGCTCCGACATTGGCTGCAATATTTAAAATAGATATCCCCACGAGCTCGCGTCACAGGAGGAAGGAATAGAAATGTTATTATTCTGGCCAATAAATTCCACATCACACCCTCTCAACTCAGCCTTCTCGATAGAGGCCTCACGCTCATTCCGCCGGGCATTACGGATAGGAAACGACAGGTAACGCAACACGATTCGACCTACAACAATAACACAGGAGACTTAAATTGGCAGCTTATTTCCACCAGGACACAGAAAACCACCCCCTCCTTTCACACCCAAATCAGATTGGACCCCACGCCGTCAGACAAATTGCCCGCCGAACTCCACACGCTCGTCCAGACGGATCTAAAACTTTTTAAAAAAACATTTCATACCATCCCGAGAAGAACCTAACCTCACTCCGGTGAAATGGACGCTTCAGGCAACTGCAGAATAACGACCAGATTGTCATCAAACCTGCAGACAAGGGAAGTTCCATAGTAATCATGGACCGGGAACAATATTTATGGGAAGGTTATAAACAATTAAACGACCCCAAATACTACAGGAAATTGGAAAAGCCAATATACATGGACACGACACCTATGGTGAAGAAAATAATCCAAAACTTGTATGTAAAAAAATACATCAACGCAAACAAAAATCCTACCTGTTAGGGGATGCGGAACCGAGAAGCAGGAGGTTCTACATGCCCAAAAATACATAAAGACCGAGCTAAATGGAGCAGGCCCCATGAAATTCCTCCAGGGAGACCCATAGTGTCTGATTGTGGCAGCGAAACCTACTACACGGCCGAATTCTTAGATCATTATCTCAATCCTCTATCTATCGGCCACCCCAGCTACATCAAAGACACGTCACGACGTACATAAGAGTGAAAGAATTAAAAACCCCACCGAAAGCCATCCCTTTTCACCATGGATATAGACAGTCTATACACTAACATTGACATCCAAGAGGGTATACAGGCGTATAAAAAAACATATTTAAAAAAAACCCCGATGCCTCCAGGCCTGACGAAGAACTCATCCAACTCTTAGACATTAACTTAAAAGAAATGACTTTGAGTTCAACGGGGAATTCTTCTTGCAAAAAAAGGCACGCGATGGGCAAGAAATTCGCCCGCCCACGCCAATATTTTTATGGCAGAGTGGGAGGCTTCGGCCTTAGCCCGTTGCCACAAAAACCTCTCCACTACTTCAGATATCTGGACGATGTCTGGGGATTGTGGACCCAATCCGAAGAGGAGTTTAGGGAATTTGAGGCCTTGCTAAACAACCACAATCCTTCCATAACACTAAAATCCACCCGGTCACTCACCTCGGTAGACCTCTCGACACCACCACGTACAAGGGTCCAGAGTAGACTTCACACGGCTGGACGTCAAAGTATTCTTCAAGGAGACCGACACGCACGCCCTACTACACAAAAGGAGCTTCCATCCCAAACACACTTATTCCGGTCTGGTCAAGTCGCAACTCCTGAGGTTCAGCCGCATATGCACCCAGGAACGGGACTTCAGAGAAGCGACACAGACTCTCTTCAAAGCTCTCAGGCCGAGAGGATATAACCGTGCCTTCCTTAGAAAAATCCTCAAAGCGTACCTGACCAAGGGGACCCAGACGGAGGGCACCGTCGTGCCTTTCGTCCCTCACATATTCGCCGGCCTCGGTGAAATTTGACCAGGAGGTCAGATCCAACCTCCGGAACCTGTTGGGACAGACACAGATTTTCAAAGACCACAAAGTCGAGCGTTCCGGAAGAACAAGAGTCTGCAGGACCATCTGATCAGAGCTAAACTCCGTGCTCTCCACCAGGTAAAACCCAAACATCAAGGGAAATATTTTCACAACAAAGAATATGTCCAAAATAGGACAACGAAAGTGTTCCGCACTCACCGATCGGGCACCGTACACAGCAAAAATGCAGTTTACCTCATCACCTGCAAAAGGTGCGCAGCCCAATATGTGGGGTGACACGGGTAATACCATACTTGTCAGAATGACCCAACATAAACACAACATCCTGAAAGGAAAAGAGAAAAATACCCACCTGGTCCGACACTTTCTGGAGCACGCATGGGACTCTGTTCAGGGTCACGGTCCTGCAGGCCAATCCGCTGTGGTCGGTACCCCAGAGGAAAAGAGCAGAGAAGATCTGGATTAACAGACTAGGCACTATACATCCACTAGGCCTGAATGAGAAGTGAACCTAATTGAGTGAACGACATTGATGGCTCTGTACGCAGGTTAGCGCCCAAACCTAACCTCTAACCTTCCTAAACCCCTAAACCTAACCTCTAACCTTCCTAAACCCCTAAACCTAACCTTTAACCTTCCCAAACCCCTAAACCTAACCGTTAACCTTCCCAAACCCCTAAACCTAACCTTTAACCTTCCTAAACCCCTAAACCTAACCTTTAACCTTCCTAAACCCCTAAACCTAACCTTAACCCCTCCTAAACCCCTAAACCTAACCTTAACCCTCCTAAATCCCTAAACCTAACCTTAAACCCTTCCCAAACCTAACCTTAAACCTTCCTAAACCCCTAAACCTAACCTTAAACCTTCCTAAACCCCTAAACCTAACCTTAAACCTTCCTAAACCCCTAAACCTAACCTTATACCTTCCTAAACCCCTAAACCTAACCTTAAACCTTCCTAAACCCCTAAACCTAACCTTAAACCTTCCTAAACCCCTATACCCAACCTTAAACCCTTCCTAAACCCCTAAACCTAACCTTAAACCTTCCTTAACCCCTAAACCTAACCTTAAACCCTTCCTAAACCCCAAAACCTAACCTTAAACCTTCCTAAACCCCTAAACTTAACCTTGACCCTTCCTAAACCCCTAAACTTAACCTTGACCCTTCCTAAACCCCTAAGCTTTACCTTGACCTTTCCTAAACCCCTAAATCTAACCTTAATCCTAACCCCTAAAACCTAACCCCTAATTCTAACCGCTAACCCAAACCCCAACCCTAATCGGCCCGTGCCTCATGTCGACAAAGAAACTCAACGGTTCACCATCTCCTTCTCACAATCAGTCTTCTCAGAAGTAACTCAGTACACTCCCAACTAACTCTACTATTAATTTAATCACAATCAGTAAGATTAGAAAAAATACACATTAGAATGCAATTAGGCCAAACAAAAAATAAAAAAACTTTTTTTTGGAAAAGAAACATAGACAAATACAAAAAGAATCACCTACAATTTTAATAATTAATCATTTAACAAATATAGAAAATGAAAACACATTAATTAGTAAATATATTTTTTGTAACACAGAGCTTTAATGCTAGGCGGCCATTTTGTGAAAAAGAAAGGCTCCTATTGGCCTGTTTGAATCGAGCCCCGCCCCCATCACTGTGTTTACGTTCAAAACCTTCTGGAGGAGTTTCCACAAAGCTCTGAAAATCAGCGGTTTGCCCGATTGGCTGGGAGCCGTTGTCTTTCAACCCAAGAGGAAAGAAAAAATGCCTATTGGCTAGTTTAAATTGAGTCCCGCCCCCCACCCTTTAAAAAGGGACAACCGAAAGGCAAACGGCCATTCATTGCTCCAGACTTAGAGAGAAAGCTTCTAAACAACCATCTGCGCTTTAAAATCTACTAATTTTGATTCTCCATCCACTTATTTTCTTTATTTTTATCATTTGATTCATTTTGAATACTTTTTTTGTTTTTTCTTTTCAACAACAAGCCTGCCTGAAGAAGGTTCTGAGTGAACCGAAACGTTGCAACGGCTTGTTTCTTCCTTTTTTTCCCAAAAAATTTTTTTTTTGAACTTTGCCTGAAAAACTAAAGGAAAGTATTCCATCAATTATATGCTTTATTGAATTGAAATACACATTGCTTCAAAAGGTACAGTGATACAAACTGAATACTACTTAACCCTTTTTTTTTCCCCAACAATATTTAAAAAAAATATAAAAAGGTCCAAATTTGATTTCAGTAAAAAACCCACATTCACTCAATAACCAAAACTTAAATAAAGAATTCCACTTACCTCTTTCATTGTTCGAAAAAAATACGCCTCACTTTATCACCCCGACACATAAAAGAGATAAGAACATTAAAATCTAACATCACTGAAAATCCACATTCATCTAAAACACCAAAAAATCACCAAAACATGGTTTGGCCGGAAAGAGACGACTGGACAGTCGTCACACGCGGACGCAAATGTACCGTCCGGGGTTTTGGTCGGCCCATGCCGCACACTTATCACGATCCCATACAGCGTGCACGAGTAGAGAGAGCACCCTTCTATGGGAACATGGGTAGACACGGTGTCTACCGAGCCCCACGTTACACACAGGGAGAGGGAATGCCCTCCTACACGGACATGGTCAAACACGGTGCCCACAGGGCAGCAGTGCAGGCGCACCGCAGTGAATTCCGTCAATGGTCTGGCAGACCACAGTTTTCCGAAACCCGGGCCCTCCCCGGACCCGTAACGTTCATGTCTCGGCCCAAAGCCTTTAACGAGCGATCACGTCAGTGGGCACAGGATGGAGCGCGCACGGCGCGCCCATACATAAAAAACAAAAACACACATCCCAAACCCAACACAAAAAACACACATCCCAAACCCAACACGAGGCCCAAGCACTCGGATGACCCTGACTTTGTCACCAAGACCCGTCTCCTGTTCAAAATTATTAAATTGGTACACCACAAAAATAATATTAGCCAGGAACAGCCTCCTGCCATCGACAAAATAGAAAGACATTTGTCAGAGGTCATCAAACCTGCTCTGCCAAACGCGACCCAGAACTCTCCCTCATCGAGGGTAATGCAAAAAATTGGGCATACACCACAATGCTGATCCTCAAAACCACTACGAAGACACACTGGTACAAGAAACCAAAAAACCTGCAGCATTTTTCCTCCAAGGATTGGGAAGAATGCTTCAACACTGCCATCGTGTGGGCAAAACGAGGTATTGGCAAAAGACTCAAGGACAAAACTGTGCATGAGGCTCACGGGCTAGTGGGAGAGACGTGGCAAACGGTCCTTCCTCCCACCGATCCGGGTGAGAGCGAGAGGAATCTGAGACCCTCAATCCCTCCCCTACTCCTCCTCAACCACAAAATACACCGGCCAGAGTGATAACGGTACAGGCACTCGTACACACAGAGCCGGCACAATCTCGGCCTCTAATGTCCACCACGGTCTCTACGATGACCGACCCGCTGCACGAGTGGTCCCCCGTCGTAGGGAGGAGGACCCAGACAGCGATACGGACACTTTCCGCCGATTTCCCCCCCTCCCCAAAAGCACAACGCACTCCTAAGCGGGCGTCCCAACCCCTGTGTCAGAGGAGGAGGACCACCGTCGGTTCCGAGGACCAAGGAGAGCACGCTCAAGAGAATATCACTACACCAGAAATGACTCTGAGCCCTGAGAGTGTGCAAGAGAATGTCACTGCACAAGAAGTGACTTCGAGTCCTGAGCGCTGCAAGAGAAAGTCACCGCATTAGAAGTGACCTCGAGTCCCGAGCGAAATGCAGGAGAATGTCGCCGGCACTAGAAGTGACGTTGAGCCCCAACACTGTCACTAGCCTTAGGACAGCCACACAGGCCCTTCTTTGCTTGGGGCCCGGCCTCACCCACAAGCACGGTAACGTCGTGAAGACCGACCCAACAAACATATCTCGACCGTAGAAAATCTCTGTGACCCTGACGGTCCGAAGAAAATTCCTCATTCTCGGGACCCAATCTGTCCAGGATGCCGCCTTTCAAGAACGCCGACCTACAGATCGAGAGCTATCCGGGGGCTAAGTTTACACGTGAAACAGATACTAGACAAAAACAAAGCCTCTACCGACACAGAACACGTCATTCTGTCTTTGGGCATCAATGGCAGACTAAACAACGTTCAAGAAACTGCCATCAAGGGACTGCAGGCGCTATTGAGAACGGCTAAAGAAAAATTCCCTCTGGCACAGATCTGGGTGCCAGTGGTGAATTTTTCCCCCAAGCTCCCGACCAACGAGCGGGACCATTTGGATATCCTCAACGCCTACATCATCAAAAACCATAAACACATTCCGGCCCTACCCCGCCCAATTTCAAACCGAACCCGACCTGATCCACTGGACGGCGGATACGGCCTGCAACATGCTCCGACATTGGCTGCAATATTTAAAATAGATATCCCCACGAGCCTGCGTACACAGGAGGGGAATAGAAATGTTATTATTCTGGCCAATAAATTCCACATCACACCCTCTCAACTCAGCCTTCTCGATAGAGGCCTCACGTTCATTCCGTCGGGCATTACGGATAGGAAACGACAGGTAACGCAAACACGATTCGACCTACAACAATACCACAGGAGACTTAAATTGGCAGCTTATTTCCACCAGGACACAGAAAACCACCCCCCTCCTTTCACACCCAAATCAGATTGGACCCCACCGTCAGACAAATTGCCCGCCGAACTCCACACGCTCGTCCAGACGGATCTAAAACTTTTTAAAAAACATTTCATACCATCCCGAGAAGAACCTAACCTCACTCCGGGTGAAATGGACGCTCTCAGGCAACTGCAGAATAACGACCAGATTGTCATCAAACCTGCAGACAAGGGAAGTTCCATAGTAATCATGGACCGGGAACAATATTTATGGGAAGGTTATAAACAATTAAACGACCCCAAATACTACAGGAAATTGGAAAAGCCAATATACATGGACACGACACCTATGGTGAAGAAAATAATCCAAAACTTGTATGTAAAAAAATACATCAACGCAAAACAAAAATCCTACCTGTTAGGGGATGCGGAACCGAGAAGCAGGAGGTTCTACATGCTCCCAAAAATACATAAAGACCGAGCTAAATGGAGCAGGCCCCATGAAATTCCTCCAGGGAGACCCATAGTGTCTGATTGTGGCAGCGAAACCTACTACACGGCCGAATTCTTAGATCATTATCTCAATCCCCTATCTATCGGCCACCCCAGCTACATCAAAGACACGTACGACTTCGTACACAAGGTGAAAGAATTAAAAATCCCACCGAAAGCCATCCTTTTCACCATGGATATAGACAGTCTATACACTAACATTGACATCCAAGAGGGTATACAGGCGATAAAAAACATATTTAAAAAACACCCCGATGCCTCCAGGCCTGACGAAGAACTCATCCAACTCTTAGACATTAACTTAAACAGAAATGACTTTGAGTTCAACGGGGAATTCTTCTTGCAAATAAAAGGCACGGCGATGGGCAAGAAATTCGCCCCGGCCTACGCCAATATTTTTATGGCAGAGTGGGAGGCTTCGGCCTTAGCCCGTTGCCACAAAAAACCTCTCCACTACTTCAGATATCTGGACGATGTCTGGGGATTGTGGACCCACTCCGAAGAGGAGTTTAGGGAATTTGAGGCCTTGCTAAACAACCACAATCCTTCCATAACACTAAAATCCACCGTCAGTCACGAGTCGGTAGACTTCCTCGACACCACGACGTACAAGGGTCCAGACTTCGATTCGTCACACGAGCTGGACGTCAAAGTATTCTTCAAGGAGACCGACACGCACGCCCTACTACACAAAAGGAGCTTCCATCCCAAACACACTTATTCCGGTCTGGTCAAGTCGCAACTCCTGAGGTTCAGCCGCATATGCACCCAGGAACGGGACTTCAGAGAAGCGACACAGACTCTCTTCAAAGCTCTCAGGCCGAGAGGATATAACCGGTCCTTCCTTAGAAAAATCCTCAAAGCGTACCTGACCAAGGGGACCCAGACGGAGGGCACCGTCGTGCCTTTCGTCCTCACATATTCGTTGGCCCGGTGAAATTGACCAGGAGGTCAGATCCAACTTCCGGAACCTGTTGGGACAGACACAGATTTTCAAAGACCACAAAGTCATCGCGGCGTTCGGAAGAACAAGAGTCTGCAGGACCATCTGATCAGAGCTAAACTCCGTGCTCTCCACCAGGTAAAACCCAAACATCAAGGGAAATATTTTCACAACAAAGAATATGTCCAAAATAGGACAACGAAGGAAGTGTTCCGCACTCACCGATCGGGCACCGTACACAGCAAAAATGCAGTTTACCTCATCACCTGCAAAAGGTGCGCAGCCCAATATGTGGGTGAGACGGGTAATACCATACTTGTCAGAATGACCCAACATAAACACAACATCCTGAAAGGAAAAGAGAAAAATACCCACCTGGTCCGACACTTTCTGGAGCACGCATGGGACTCGTTCAGGGTCACGGTCCTGCAGGCCAATCCGCTGTGGTCGGTACCCCAGAGGAAAAGAGCAGAGAAGATCTGGATTAACAGACTAGGCACTATACATCCACTAGGCCTGAATGAGAAGTGAACCTAATTGAGTGAACGACATTGATGGCCTGTGCATGCAGGTTAGCGCCCAAACCTAACCTCTAACCTTCCTAAACCCCTAAACCTAACCTCTAACCTTCCTAAACCCCTAAACCTAACCTTTAACCTTCCCAAACCCCTAAACCTAACCGTTAACCTTCCCAAACCCCTAAACCTAACCTTTAACCTTCCTAAACCCCTAAACCTAACCTTTAACCTTCCTAAACCCCTAAACCTAACCTTAACCCCTCCTAAACCCCTAAACCTAACCTTAACCCCTCCTAAATCCCTAAACCTAACCTTAAACCCTTCCCAAACCTAACCTTAAACCTTCCTAAACCCCTAAACCTAACCTTAAACCTTCCTAAACCCCTAAACCTAACCTTAAACCTTCCTAAACCCCTAAACCTAACCTTATACCTTCCTAAACCCCTAAACCTAACCTTAAACCTTCCTAAACCCCTAAACCTAACCTTAAACCTTCCTAAACCCCTATACCCAACCTTAAACCCTTCCTAAACCCCTAAACCTAACCTTAAACCTTCCCTAACCCCTAAACCTAACCTTAAACCCTTC